>BGZK01002548.1:0-51558 GCA_005406025.1 Eumeta japonica | reverse complement strand
TAATTAACACTATTACATGGTTGATAGAATCATCTTCTGTTATAGGTGTATATATGTATATGTAAAAGTAATCTCATTTTGTAGTTGCCTGTACAGTATGTTAACAAAAATGTATGTTTTGTCGTAAGACGTAGTCACGGCCCGTCATTTGGGGACTTAGACTTGATTGACACGTGACGTCACGCAATGCTTAAAATGCCTTACGTAGTATAATGACCTGAAGTAGTTTTAAAAGTGTCTTAGAGTGTTTTGTTTTGTACGAGTTCTCCAATACAAGTATTCTTAAAATTGAACAATTCTTGTTCATTGTTCAATGACAGTATTAATATTCATTGTTTCTCCATAGTCCTCCATGGGTCAATTTATTGTTTTTATAATTAATTATGATGTATAATTATGGTAGAGACATGTTATGACCAACTTACTTATACCACGAAAATAATCGGCACGACCAGTGAGATACGCATTTTCATAGAATGCAGACGTGAAGCAGCAGTATCCGATGTTATTTTCGTCCAGTGAGTGAGAGTTCCGGTGATCCGCTTGCCTTTACATCACCTCATTCTCCCCTTCATCAGCTGATTCCCCTCTCCGTCAGATAAATTCCTAACCAAAAGACCAGCAAAGTACTGGTGGCTCCTCTGTGGTTGCAAGTATCGATGGGCAACGGTGAACTACTACTCTGGTGGCCCTCATGCTCGTTTGTCTCTCGAAAATACTAAACAAATGACTATATTTATGATTTCAATAAAGTAGTTCAAGAACCACTTTTAATAAATATATTTATAAAATTGTTCTAATTTAAACTTTTGAAGCTTACAAAATCAATTTTTTATTGAATACAAGTCATACTAAACTAGGTTTAAGTAGCGAACTTATGAGTTTACTAAGATATTAATGGGTAAAAGTTATAGGAAATGTGGATTTTTAGTGTATGTGATCATGAAAACAACCACATAAATTTTGAATCAGGCTTACATATTATTAAGTAGATTTATACATATTTATGAGATAAAAGGTTAATATGGAAATGTGAAATCATATTACGAAGAAACAGTTAGAGATTTAAATTGCATAAATTTTACATGACGCATTTTATAGATAAGGTCTTTGCAGTTATTGCAAATTCGCGTCATAAAATAATTTCCTTGAATTGGACTTTGATAAGTGTTATAAGACAACCAAACAGGGAAAATTATATAAACAGCATTACCGATCGTAGCACTATGCATTCCCAAAACAGTCATATGCCGCGTATTTTGGAACACTTTGGAAGTCACTTTAAAACCCAAAAAGTCCAAAGGCATCCAGAATGCCGTAGGTTATCACTAACGACTTGACGACCAAACCGCTGCCGTATGTCGTGGCCGTTTCGTTCGGCAGTGGCCTGCAGCCATCGGATAAGATGAAGCAGGGGAAAGTTGTAAGGTTCATATAAATGCTGTGCATCGTCGATATTCCACTGATACTGAGTGGCGATGCCCGAGCGACCGAGGACGGCGTCTTCGGACCGGAATGTTCATAAGTGACACCTACCAGGTCACTTTGTGGTGACACGTGTGACGTTGAGTTTTGATGATGGATTTTATTTTTTCAAATGTAAATCATTTTAAATCAAAATAAAGATTAATCAATGTTCTTATTTAAGGTTTCGTCGTGTAACTTAAGTATAAAAATGATAGCTCGGCTCTTAATTTTTCCAGCCTCGTTACTTATAACATACCAATTCGTTTTCATACCACTCATGTCATTTTTTATTTTCGTATTTATGTGCTTGACTACAACCGCGTTGCCAACACGCTTCAAAATTTAAAAGTAATTTTTCACGTTTAGCAAAGGTCTCACTATAATTATAAGCCCTTTCGTTGTAAATATCATACAGTCTCTTTCTACTTATATGAATTCCCACTGTTACCCATTCTCTAAATTATAATGTTTCATTTATTTTAACTTTAAATACATTAACATATTCTGTTTTTATTTTTTGAAAAAGTACGTATTTTCATTCATAAACATCACAGTATTGATGTTCCGAGATTGTTTGGAAGATATTTTGCTAAATTTATTTAGGTGTTTTTCTTTTACCGGTCCACTAATTATGTTTCTTTTTCGTGTTTATAAAGCAATATTTCAAAAGATGCCAACTAACCGCTGTGGTCCGATTTTAAGTTATTTATTATTCATTTTTCCTATGGTTTGATATTTGTGCAGATGTTATCGACACAAAGTTCACGGATAAGAAATACTCATTGGAACTATAAAGAGATTAGAGAGATTAGAATATAGGTATATAGCCCTAAACCGTAAAATGTTTTAAGTAGATAAAGGTAATGTCGAAATATCGTGTTACGATTTTAATTTATGGAGTCTTTTATATAATATTATTCATTTAACTACCGAAATATTGGAATTTTGTATTTTTTATATATGTATACTTTCAAGCAATGGTCCACAGTAACCATCGCTTATTTGTATAAATGCTTCAAGAACCATGATAGAGTAACAAAATTATGTTTTGAACCGATTTCTGGACAATTATTGCCGAATGAATGTATTAAAAATTTAAACCAAAATAAAGATCACTTGTTCCGTGCTCCAGATATCAAGTTAAAAGCTCAGAATGTTTTCATCGCTTTGGTATCTACGTTCGTTGGCAGCCTAATCGACTATATCGTGTCTTATAATAAACCTCTTTGACTATATTATAACGATAAGTTTGCCCATTAAGTGTTCATTGAAATTGCTTAGTAGAATTGAGGAATCACAGGACAAGTGTTGTGCACGGCTTTGTCGCACTGCGTCTGTCAACTTCGAGGCGGGAAAGTCTCGAAACCGGCTCGCAAACGGACGAGATGAAATTCTACATTTTAAAGCGAACGAGTCGCGGCGCCTCTTGTTTTCGTGTTTTTAATATCGATGGAGGTGAAAGCACAGTCGAAGGCGATACGTCACCCTTTGCGGGTGCTATTTCATTAATGTTTTTAATTAACTACCCAACAATAATATTAAATTTTCCCGAAAACCAGGCACACCTGCCTTTTGTATTTCCTTCATTACTGCTTATGTCTAAAATTGACCTTCCATCAGATACTCGTATCTAAGTTATAAGGCCCTAGGAAGCTATCTGTTTTCAATGTGAAGTTCTTATGTGTGTGCATGTCTGTATTTGAAATGTTGATATACGAGTTTATTTTCGTGTGTATACGTGTAGCAGGGCAGACGTGTTTTTATTTTATTTTTATCTATTTTTTTATTCTTTATTTTTACTCGCTTATGTTACACCTGTGTTGATGCGAAAATTCTAATGTGAACTGAACCACCTACGACACCATTCACCTATTTACATATTTGCAGTCTTCCTAACGTCTGATTAAATTGTTTGCAGCGAAAGATTAAATGTTTGTTTTATGTGTACACCCTACCTATGTAAAATGTATCCATAAAAGTTACATAGTTTTGTAAGGTCCTCATCAAGACCTTCAATTTAATACCCATATTGTAATGATACGAAGATTTTTTTCATATTTGAAAATAGAGTCAAAGTGCCACCATATTGATTTTTTTATTTATAGCCTTGTCACTCGAGTTGATATAGGAATTCTAACGATACCCCATACATTCAAAATTGGTTAGGTATTTAAAAGATATGGTGAAATGAAGAAACACGTACAAACATACATGAATCCTGAAAACATTACATTCCTTTTTACAAATGAACATCCACAAATTTTTGTTTTGTTCTTTTTTTTGTTTGTGGAGCTGAAAAGAAATAAATATTTTTCATATTTCAACTGAAAATTCGTTAGCGAAATAAATGGAAAATATTAAAATATATTATTGAGATTGACTTCATTATAGCGTCTATGCAGCAAATATTTAATGATGTTTTGTGATCAAAGGCCCTAGGGGAATAAGCATAGTGATTTTGCCCTTGAAAGATATCGGCACGATACTGAGAGGATTTTTAGGTACTAGTGAGATTATAAGATCCAGAGAGTTTCAACTTTTTAAACCAATTGGTATTTAAGAAAAAGCAAAATATGTAATAATTAGAAAAAAAAAATCTCAGAAATGCGTGAATCGATTGATTTGAATTTTGTATATGTTTTGGAGGCTAATAGTACCTTCCAGAAAAAAAAATTAAAAGCTTTATCGGTTAAAAAAAAACCTCAAAAAAAATGTTTTTTTTTAATTTTGATTTTTAACTATGATTCGAGCTTGGTACAATCATAAATATTTTAAAAAAGGGTACGCCATACCGTAAAAAAATAAAAACCACTTTTTATGCAAATATTCACTTTATTTTTGTGTTTTAAGCTTAAGTCTCGATTTTGTCGCTTATATATGTTTTACAAATCTTATTGAAAATAATCATTTCTATTCTTAGAGAAATTATTTTTTTCTGCGTAAGTTAAAAGTTAAATATTTTAATATCAATGCATATTGACTAATTCTATCGAAAATGTATAAACACAACTTTTAATGTAATCTTTATTCGTTAACTTGATCAATCGTTATTTATTTTGCGATACTACTGCGAGTATTAGTAAAAATTGCTGCCATTATCCGTTGGATGTGGTACGTTACCGACTCGGTTCTCTTACTTCAACAAATAGCCACGCGACTGTCGCGCTCACTTGTGAATTTGGCTGCACACGAACGAAGAAACGAACGAAGCTCTGAAAAGAAGTATCATCTGAACTTGACTGAGACAATTTCATGTGTGACAAACTACACTCTGTTCGTTCTAATATTTCGCTAATAATTGATTCCGATTAATCTCCAGAGCTATTTGCAACCGAATCAATTTTTCTTTTTTTTACAACTCTACACGACATCTGTCACACACAATATCACCAGTGAAGATATCGATATCAAACACTCTAGAAAACTCGTCAATATCTTGTTCTGTTGATAAGATTTTAGAAGTACCAGCAACTTTTTTTACTTGTTTTAAGCAAATGCAACACTTCTCATTACTTGTTTTATTCGAAGACATTTTATTTTTTTTTAATAAATGAAACCTAACCACACTCTCTGTCTCTCTGGGCAGAAACTACACTTGTGTCAGCTGTTGCGTGTGCAGCCAAATTCACAAGTGAGCGCGACAGTCGCGTGGCTATTTGTTGAAGTAAGAGAACCGAGTCGGTAACGTACCACATCCAACGGATAATGGCAGCAATTTTTACTAATACTCGCAGTAGTATCGCAAAATAAATAACGATTGATCAAGTTAACGAATAAAGATTACATTAAAAGTTGTGTTTATACATTTTCGATAGAATTAGTCAATATGCATTGATATTAAAATATTTAACTTTTAACTTACGCAGAAAAAATAATTGTTTCTCTAAGAATAGAAATGATTATTTTCAATAAGATTTGTAAAACATATATAAGCGACAAAATCGAGACTTAAGCTTAAAACACAAAAATAAAGTGAATATTTGCATAAAAAGTGGTTTTAATTTTTTTGCGATATGGCGTACCCTTTTTTAAAATATTTATGATTGTACCAAGCTCGAATCATAGTTAAAAATCAAAATAAAAAAACACATTTTTTTTTTGAGGTTTTTAACCGATAAAAGCTTAATTTTTTCTGAACTATTAATTTCCAAAAACATGCAAAATTCAAATCAATCGACTCACGCATTTCTGAATTTTTTTCTATTATTACATATTTTGCTTTTTCTTCTTAAAACCAATTGGTTTAAAATCTGAAACTCCTGATCTTATAATCTCACTAGTACCTAAAAATTGTCTTAGTATCGTGCCGATATCTTTCAAGGGCAAAATCACTATGCTTATACCCTTAGGGCCTTTAAATTCAAATATATTTTTGTTTTATAGACCATGAACAACACTTGAGTACGTCACAATACTTTAAGGACTTACGTATTACTGTATTACTCACTTTACTCCAAGAAGAACGAGCAAGAAAGTTGATGGTAACTCTTTTCAAATAAAAACGAAATGCTTACAAAGATGTATATTACTATTATTGTCGATCAAAATATTTCACCCTTTGCAGATCATCCATTCCGTATAAGAAAAATTTAGTAGCCGACAATTATCCGTTGTGGAGCACGCCAACCGCGTGTAAGTTCAAACTAGAACTTCAAGCCTTAAACTCAAGTATTGTATGTACATTTTGGTGGTCGACTTCTGAATGGAATGCATGTCGCAAAATTCGAATGATAATGTGTTCACAAGCAATCAAAAACCAAATTATTCCCAAAATGTAACAAAATAACAAATCTGATGGTGATAGTGGCTATGTGAGTAGGATGAAATTGCCGATTGTGGAGCCATCACGGTCACGAATTTTAAGCCTTATGTGGCAGTGCTAAGGGCGAGAATTTTTTGTTAATGGTGTAAATTTTTCCATGCTAAAATGTGTGCGAACATTCGTTGAAGCCATGGCTGGCGGCGGCTTCGCTGTTATCGGCACCGGACCAGGAGCGACGAGGGTCGCTGTTATCTGTACCTGAGCCAAGGCCGACGGCGGCTTCGCTGTTATCGGCGCCGGAGCCAAGGCCGGCGGTGGCCTCGTGGTTATCGGCGTCGGAGCCAAGGCCGACGGCGGCTTCGCTGTTATCGGCGCCGGAGCCAAGGCCGACGGCGGCCTCGTTATCTGCACCGGAGCCAAGCCAGCGGCGAAGGCCTCGCTGTTATCTGCGCCAAAAGCCAAGGCCGGCGGCGGCTCACTGTTATCTGCACCGGAGCCAAGGCCGGCGGCGAAGGCCTCGTTGTTATCTGCATCGGAGCCAAGGCCGGCGGCGGCCACGCTGTTATCTGCGCCGGAGCCAAGATCAGTGGCGGCTTCGCTGTTATCTGCGCCGGAGCCATGGCCAGCAACGAGGGCCTCGCTGTTATCGGCGCCGGAGTCAAGGCCGGTGGCGGTTTTGCTTTTATCTGTGCCGTGGCCGTGAACGGGCGGACGGCAAAATGGCAAAAACGGTACCCTTATAGTTTCGTTATGTCCGTCTGTCCGTCATTAATATTTCTAGGGGAGCAGTCCATACATGTAACAGAAGCTAAAAAAAATTTTTTTTTGAACATACATCAACGAATGGCACATATATCGACAGTTCCTTTAAAAACATTTTAAGATTTCTAAGCAGTTTTTTTGTTTAAGTGAATAATTTCGGAAATAATCGTTCCGAAAATTGCAGAAATTGTGACATCCCTGGTTTTATTTTCTAAACCATATACCCAAAAAAATTTTCATTTTATTTTTCTTTTAAGTCGCCATCGACTACTGCCTAAAAAAATTACACCCTATCCTCAAAACGTTCCTCCCCGCTCCCGCCCCGCCGTCCTCATCGCCTTCGCCCCTGAACTTGGGCCCGGAGCTCTAGCGCTTCGTCTCCGCCCTCGAACGCGGGCCCGGAGTCATAGCGGTCCCCCCCCATTGGACCGCCGCCGCTCCGCCACGCACCCGCCCCCCGCCGATAATGGCCGGGCCCCCTGCGCCCACACGACGCTCACCCACGCACGCACGGCGCCGATAACAGGGAGGCCCCGGCCGTTGGCCAGGGCTCCAACGAAGGTTCGCAACACACATTTTAGCGTGGAAAAATTTATACCACCCGCAAACAATTCTCGCCCTGACCGACTACGGAATAAGACTCGAAATGTGTGACCTTAAAGTGGTCCAGAATCTGCAATTTTATCCTACTTGTGTGATACGTGTTAAAGTGTTTTTTTTTTATATTTTGTACTATTGATATACGAGCTCAGATAGGGTTACTTCGTAACAATATTGTGCATTTAAATGTCCTTACCGTGGATGAACATTGTCACGAAAAAAATATTTTTTAGTATTTTGTCATGAAAAAAAATATTTTATGCGTTTAAATATCTTGATATTTTTACTGTCCAAAACGAGAGTTTCAAAATGTCTAAAATAGGTTTATTATTAATCCTTCGGTTACTATACTATTAGCTTGATAAATAAAATTTATACACCTATCTAATATTATTGAAGTTTACTTACCAATTTACGTAATTAACTTCATCAATAAAATATATTAAATCATTTCTCATATTTCAAATGATTGCAGTCTTTTAAAATATATACTACTAAATTTTCTAAAATGGACTTATACAGCTTTTCAAACGAAAGCTGAATAAATACGTTATTAACGTCTTTTCGAACATGAAAAGTTACACGAGTCACGTACATTACATTTTACATTATATTTTACCCATAAATTATACATTATACACTTTTATACATTGTTGTATAAGATATGATACTTCCTTAAATATCGCTACATAGTTTTCTCCAATCGAGGTAATGCTGTATGGAAACATAATACAATAATGTGATTAAAAAAATTGTGAATAAAAAAATGTGGAATGTATAAATATTTTGTTTATTCAATTGAAATGACCTATATCTTCGATCTAAAATTGTGTATGAAGGAATTAACCATATTTTGTAATTCAACAGAAGTGGAAAATAAAAATAAGTTAACGTTTTGTTAACTTTTTATTATTTTCAAATTAAAATAAAATCATTTCAGGGTAAAATTATTGTCAAGAAATAATAAACTGTGACTAATAAAATTGTTTTTCAATATTGCGTTGTGTATAATATATATAAGTATTATATTTACTTACTTAAAGTAAGTAATCTGTGCCTTTGATAAGAAATTTTGTATTCAGGAATTAATCTTAATGAGATTAATTAAGCAGAGTTGTAAAATAGTTATAAGTAAATGTTTTTCTAATTTTGAGTAAATAAAATATCTCGGAATAAAATTGTTGATAAAAAATTGTATGATGTTATTAATAAAATTGTGTTTTAATGACGTGTTGTGAAAATACATATGAATGTTTTATTACTCACTTGACATAATTTATATCTTTGATAAGAAATTTCATATGCAGGAATTAATCTCATTTTACATTAAATAGGAAACAAGAAATTGTTCTCTGCAAATAAAATTATCTCGGGTCAAAGTCGTTGCTGTGAATCAGATGTCAATCAGCTCACTGCTGAGGTGCACCCTCCCACAGTTTGTTTATTTGAGATTGACCGCCTCGGATCCTGGTCTTCCACGCCAACCCAGTGCAGTGGGGCTGCTGACGACCGTTGTCACTGACGTCACGAGTAACGTAACGATAACGACCGACGACGGCTTAACTCTCCTAATCTATGGTTAAATGAACATGTTGTCTGCGATGTTATGCCGTCAGTCTTAACCTCAACAGTTAATCTTAACCTCAACGGCTTAATTTTTACAAACTATGGTTGAATGAGCGTGCTGTCTGCAATATTATGATGTCAGTCTTCACCTCAATGATTAATCTTAACCTCGGCGGCTTAACTCTCTCAATTTATGGTTAAATAAACATGCTGTCTGCGATGTTATGCCGTCAGTCTTAACCTCAATGGTTAATCTTAACCTCAACGGCTTAATTTGTACAAACTATGGTTGAATGAGTGTGCTGTCTGCAATATGATGTCAGTCTTCACCTCAATGATTAATCTTAACCTCGGTGGCTTAACTCTCTCAATTTATGGTTAAATGAACATGCCGTCTGCGATGTTATGCCGTCAGTCTTAACCTCAATGGTTAACCTTAACTTCAATGGCTTGACTTTTACAAACTATCGTTAAATGAACATGCTGTCAGCGATGTTATACCGTCGGTTTTAACCATTGAGCTAGAACCGCACCTATTACTTTTTACTTTGGTAGGTGTCAGCAAACAAAGTATTCTTTGGGTAAAATTCTAGTTAAGAAATGACATACTTAAGTATGAGTAAAACGTTTTAGTTTAATTAATATCAGATTGCATTCTCAGGTAAAAATTTTATAGTATTCAATATGAATAAAATCGCTTTTTATTTACCTAAAAATGTGTTATATTACAGATAAATGTTGCATATTTTTACGGAAATCTCTTACAACTCTCTATCTCTTTTATACTGATTAACGGCGGGTTGCACCAAAAGTAAAAAAGTAATTTGTAAACGTAATCCCTAAGGTTTGACAGATCATTCACACACTGTGTGTCATATTTTATGGATTACGTTTATTAAACAATCACTCAGTAAATAAGGGTACTATGCAATTTCTGGATATTTAGAAGACAAATATCCATGGGCATAAGCGGCTCGACTTCTTACCGGGCTGTTTCATTCTTACTGGTTTCGTATTTGTTTTGGTTATGTATGTGCAAATTAGAAAAGAGCTACCCTTAAGTTTCTTGCTCGTTCTTCTTGAGAGAAAACCGCCTTCCGACGAGCGGTAAAGTGTAAATTCGCAAAAAATTATGACGTATTTCAAATGTTATTTTGTAAGCTATGAAATAAAGATATTATGAATTTTGAATTTGAATCGTTTTACAAGCTTAATTGGTGACTTCTAGTCACTCGAGCAAGCCAGTTTCCGAAAAAGCGTGAAGCACATGCATACATTACAGAAAATTGTACAAAAGACCGAGAAGAATAATCGACAGCTTAGCCTTTTTTAAGATGAATAAACCTTTGATACGAATAAACGAATAAACCTATGATATAATCGAAATTTAGGTGGTGCAGCATTTTCTTCAACAATGTCATATTGACTATCACCATATCAAAATGCCGAGATGTTTATATAACAACCTCATCATGTCAGTCTGAGTAAAGAATAAAACCAATCCAACCTCGAGATTGGATTGAAGAGGGGCGTGAGACGAGGAGATGTCATATCTACGAAATATTTCACCACAGCATCGGAGGCGATTTTCAAGTTCTTAAATTGCAAAAGATGTGCCATCAAAATTAATTACAAATACAGAACTTGTTTTTGATTTGCTTAATAAGTAGCGATAATGGCTAAATAGCTTTATGACTTAGGCATCATACTCGGAGGCCTCAAGAAGTTAGTGTGAAAACAAATGTGGGTACGCCAAAAATTATGTTGATTGCCCATGTTGTACAGTACAGTGATAGTTGAGAACTCTCCGATCGAAGGTGTTGCGAGTACGTGTCCTTGGAGCAAAGATGTCTGATTAGGGTGATCCAACTTAGATAAAAGGTTACACGAAAAATTCTGCTCGGCTGGACCGCGTCCTGGATGTTACTAGGCGTCTCGAAGTTTTATACACCTCAGTATCTAAACACAAAACCAATGAACAATGAGTGTTGCCAGAAAGATTGTATAATGCCATACATGGTCCATTCCTGTAGGACCCAAACTCAGCTTCACTCTACGTGCTATATAAAAAGCTCGACTATATTCGTAATCTATCGTATAATATCCGAAATAGAGAGACTGTTAACTTACAAAACCAGCGTATTGAAGCGTGGAACAATTCGTAGAACCGCACAATTGGGAATAAGATTCTTTAGCCACGACCATAAACTAGACGTAGCGCTGTGGGATAGCTTCCCTCTAAGTTGGGAGTTAGGACGACTAGACAGACGACTTGGTTAGCGTCGCGGTCCACTATTAGTGATAGTTGATTTAGGATCGTTGATCGTGGAAATCTAGGGTTGGAGGGTTAAGTTCAGTAGTGGACGTTCAATGGTTGAAATTTTAGAATACTATATTTGAGGTGTAAAACAACAACTATTTCATTATTGGAAATTTTCAATTGTTTTAAGTGGGAATTAAAAATGTTATCAACAGTTTTTCATATTTTTAAGAATTCACGTCGATTCTTCTGTCTGTACGAATAGTACAGACTATTACGGAATGTTCTGGAACTGACTCACAGTGCCGTTCATTCAATTTGTTTTAAAATAGTCTACTTCTGCGCAGGCTCTTTTGTTGAAACGATAACAAACAAAAAAACTCTAAAAGATTCTAAAAGACTCTAAAAGAAAACAAAAAGATTCTAAAAAGCAAGTAATCAGTCTCTATTTTGTCTATTATGTTTTATGCGAAGTCGCATCAAAAACTGGTCCATATTTTGAGTACTCTCGTATATTATTCTAGCTTGCTGCGACGGTGTTCTCTAGTATGCGTGTTCACTAAATTAAGAAAAATGCTTTGTCATTCTGTCACTGGCAATATATATATAAATGATAACATTAAACCTAGCATCATGAAAAAATGTAAAATGAATGAATAGTAATAACGAAGAACTACTATTCATTAATCTTTTTTTCAATATTTTCAATTTCTTATAAAATTATAAAAATCGTCAAGTAAATTGATAGTACATAGTTAGATATTGGAAACAATGCTAGTGTAAATACATTAAATATTATAACGGCCACCCTAGACCGATTGGTAGGAATACACGAAAAGTCTAATCTCAATAACAATAAAATAAGACAAAAAAAAAACTAACTGGGGCCTATGAGGGGAAAGTATTTTTGTTCACGTGCTTGGATCTTTATAAATGCGACGTTTTTGAGTATAATTTTTACGTTGTGTTCATATAATCGAGCCATAAGTGGCACGCAGTGAACAGCAGTAACCGATTAATTGCTCCAGTACGGCTATAAGGTTGTGATGGGGCCGCGGTCACGGCCGGGGCTCCCGTTAGGCCTGCTCCGACGAGCGGCGCCGCGCCATCAACGGTATTGTATCGACTTTCTCTATTCGCACTGTAGAGATCGCCAGCGGTTCTATTAGCTTGTTTTTAATACTTTATTTATTAATTGAATTGATTTAATTATTTTTTTTTAATTTCCTTTATTAAAACTATTTTAATGTTAGAAAGATTGTAATGGAAATATTATATTTTTTAGATAATAATGAAAACAATCAATATATATGAATATTTTAAATCGTTAATTACTTTTTCATCATTAATTAGCCGTTGCCCGCTACTTATTTCGCGTGATGGTTATAAAATATAATAATGCTTTAATTAAACCTTCACTATAGAACAACCTCAAAAGTATACTCTTTCAAATAAAAAAGAAGTATTGGGAATCGGTCCAAAATTGCCAAAATTATCGCTAAACATCATAAAAAATACGTATATTCGAGCATAGAACCTCCTCTTTTTTGTAAGTCGGTTAAAAACATAAGACAGCTGTGCTTCATTTCTTTATTCTTTTTCATCACCAATAGAAAATCTTAAGCATCATGTCATGGGGTCTTAAAAGCCACAACGTTCATAGCGCGATTTCTTCCTTTTCACGAACTGTGTTGATTTAAAAAATAAGAATGTTATGTATAGTTGACCACATTTATTTTCAGTGACACTGGAACTGTCAAAAAAAGTAACGGTAGGTGGGAGGCATATTTGTCCAAATCTATTCAGTAACTATTTTATTTAAAGAGAGGAAAAAACTTGAATTTGTTCTCTGTCTAGCCCCTAGGGAGCTTGCTATTTACCACGCTACATTACCTAGGTAATGTGGCGTGATAAATTGTGTTCTAAGTTAAGCAGTACATTTTTGCTAATAGAACACAATAAGTTTTGTTTAATTAGGTTAGTTTATGAGTGATTCTTAGACAAACATAAATATGCTGATAAGCAGACAAAAAAAAAAATAAAACTGCTGTTTTGGGCTCTGTAATAAATAATAAAGTACATAGCACTTACTTTCTGCAAAAAATATTTAATGTGCAGATTTGGCTTCCTTATGATTTTATTATATGTTTTGATGTATAGTCGAGAAAACGTCAATTGTTTTTGTTTGTGACATTGTATATTAATAACAGAAAGCCATTGTATGTTATTATGTTCTAAGCAAATGCACCCCGCACGGCACTTAAATAAAATAATGCATGTCCACAATGGAACTAATATTATTACGTAATATACCTAACAGGGATTCGAGGATTGAAATCAGATGAAGAGGAAACACTCAGAAAAGCAGAAGGCGTATATTCCAAAAAAATAGAGTCGCAATAAAACGCTACGGAACCAGTTGAACGCTAGTCGTTGATTACATTTGACTTGTTAATGCACTGATCGCAGAAATGAAACTCATCGCGTTCGCGTTCCCATTTCGCTGTTTATACTCGCCGGCTGGACGTCCAGAATGTTTCTGAAATATAAATAAATCGGTAAATTATCTAGTACAAATGAATATTTCACATCTTACAAAAACAAAAAATATTTACTGCCTCTCGTAAAATCCAACTGAAGAATATAAATTTATTTAAAAATAATGTAAACACACATCAAAAGCGCCGATAGAGGTAAAGTCGGGGCGTGCCGGACGGAATTAAAATGTTTTGCATTTTCAATTTACTTTTAGCTTGCGAGAGCAGTTCACAAAAATATATAAGTCAAATAATTAGATTTAATTGAAATATCATTTTTTTTGATAGACATTACGAATGCAAGCCCATGTGTTCATTTAAAAACAAATATCCAATGATGATTTCTTAAGGGAAAAAGATAAACTATCGTTTATTTTTCATTGTAAATACTAATAATTTTTATTTTAAATAAACCATTTTTGCAATATTAATCTTACAAATTTTCTATTTATTTTTTATTGACCTCATAAGATCACCAAATAAAATACAAATGTACTTTTCACAAAAAAGAGATAATAAAGAATGATGGATTGCCATGCCGTAGTTTTATCACGTATTTTATTTTTGAATTCACTCTCCGTTTGCGTTTGTCATCCCACATGTCGACCATCCACAAATATAATGTTTTCAACATCAGTCAATTATCCTACTGCAGAAACTAAACGTAGTGTTAGAACAGTTTATTTAAATAATACATGCGATGTTTTACTACCCAGGAAGAATACATCACGGAGCACATGGTCCGTGGAAAACACAGCCGCGTTGAGGCGCCCGCGGTAATTATCATACGAAAATGACCAAACGCTCCGAAAAAAATCAATGTCAATCCGAAATCATTACTAGCCGAGGAACGGAACGTTTGGTCGAGGAAGTAATATATGAATGCGCATGCGCTCAGGGTTCACGTTGTCGTTATGGTGGTCGGTCAAGCGCGACTTAGTTCAAAGTGCACATATGGTTCTATAACCATATCTATAATAATCTATCATCTATATGATATGTTATTTTTGTTACATTTTTTTGTTTTTATTGACCTATTTTACTTCATTCTTAGAGGAGATTGTTTTTTTTGGGCTTTTGAAATAGGTTCACGTTATACATGGACTTTTTTAGATTTGTATTATCTAAAATCAATTTTTTACAACTTTTTGCATGAAGTGGCGCAAACTAAAATACATCAAAATGAATTTTCACGTGTATTTTACGCATTGCCACTAGAGTTTGAGGTCAGGAATCATTAAATACGATATTTCTGTAAAATAATGACAAACATGGCTATTTTTTACGGTTTCGTACCCTCAAGGTACCGACGAAACTGTATTCCTAAGTTTATGAAATTTAACCGACCGTTCGTTAGTCTGCCCTACTCTTAAAGGCCTGCATAAATTAAATTGTGAAAAAATTGACAATTTATTCATTAAAAAATAATAAAAAACAAACGCTAAAAATTAGAGGAGGAAGTGAGGGGATTTCCTCACTTCATTAATTCACTTCGGATTAAAAAATTAGTTTTATATATATTTTTTATTTTGCTGTAATTCTAAATTAACATGACAAATAATACAAAACAGTCAAGTGCTTAAGGGCTTGTGTTACAGATCCCAAGAAAGAAAATACATTTTATGGTAAAAACATAACTCATATATAGTGTGTGGTGGTACGGAACTCTGTATGTGAGTCTGTTTCGCGCTTGGCTGGTTTTTATCAGATAATCGCGATCTTTTCATAGAGATTAAAAAATACATATTTATAATGTTACCGAAAAATTGCTAACTACGCTGATTTTCATTTATGGACATGTGTGTAATTTTAGGGAAAATTATATTTTATGACGCCGTAGTAAACACTTTTGGCCTCTAGTATTAATACATATATGCATAAATACATCAATAATAATTTACATCACAACAACCGCCATATCTACATACCACTATGGCCTCGATAAATACCATTAACCTGGTATAGTGTCATCAGTGAAAATGCCATGCGAATAGCGTAATGATGAGGGAACATACCCATACTACGTGACCCATTGAGGGGGGAGAGGGGTCTTACAAATACCACGCTGGCCACAGGGGGGGGGGCTTAAGGATTCGTCACATAGCGAAGAAATCTCGTGATTTTTCGAGCTCTATTCAAATTATGGCGCTCAGCGGTAAGCGTTTATTAAACTCACAGGTTTAACACCGACGCACATATGCCGGGACGCCAGCTGATTAAAATCTGACGGTTTTTGTACTCAGTCAGCAGTAGTGTGTTTATATAGAATTCTACTTGTAGTATTTAAAACTATATTTATGCATTATTACATGAAAACTAGGGGTATTGGCATGTACTACGGTTGATTACCAAAGGGGGGGGGGGCGTAAAAATAGTAGAATATGGGTCACGTAGTATGAATGTGTTCCCTAATAACCCGTACCTATTTAGTCACGTCGCCGCGTGCGCCGGTCCAGCCCGGCGGACCTTAACCGCGAGGCCTCGAAGCGTTTTCGTGCAAATTTCGGTGGCGAATTTAATTTACGCAAAAAAGGAAAAAAACAACTATAGCAGGCAAAAACGTTAAATCACCGACGGTGTTTTCAAGTCAACGTCTGCGCATCATGCCTCCAGTCCTCTATGGCTACTTATTCACATACTTAAACTTGTGCGTAGGTGTGTATCAGATTTGTTAGTCGCTCTGAGTATATTCTACCCCAATCCCTTCCTGTTACGGACCGCAGAGCTTGTGCCTCAAAACCTCAGATCTGGCTCAGCTCGCGTCGGCGGCCGCTATAGATCCTCGTCACCGACACAATGACTACCTTTTCTCTGGACATGGATCGTGTGGTTCTCATGTGTCAGGGTCGACCTCGGTCCCTTCACGTTTCCGAGGCGACGCTCTCAAAACTGCCGGGCCACTAGCGTTCTCGTCCCAGTATATAATAAGTCCAAGAGAAATATTTATTAACGAGATCGCTTATATTTCTTCATACTTTTGTTACAATAGTGATACTCTCATTTTGTGCCTCGGCTCCGCTTGTGTGAACTACAGCATTATTGTTTAGGTTTTTCTTTATAAATAAGTCACGTGCCGCTGCGCCGCCCCGGGCAGTTCCCCGCCGTCGATCGCTGGGTGGTATTTTACACTAAAATGTTTATTGTGTGTCACTCTTAGAAGACGGATATAATGATATGCAATGCAATCGTAGACATTTTTGTAGGTTTTTTTAAGATCTGCAATTATGTAGTACATTAATTTGGTATGTCCCTTGCGGTTCACGCAGCGTATTCCACTTAAGGGCTCCAAAAGTGTCTTATTTTCGACTCGATTTATCGTTATCGTCATTGCTTAGATATATCGTACGGTCCTTTCTTTATCAAAATATATCCTATAAAATGGCTGTATAAAGCAGGAATGAATTAAAAAAAAAACATGAATAGGATAATCGGTTCTCGCATGAAAATGACTTAAACGACACACAGTTCGAGTAGACTTTGTTCTGCCCTTTCTTGTAGGTGGCTTGCTGTGAAATTCATTTCTTCATCTTTTTCTTCTTGTCGATCGATGTCGATCTCGATCGGGGTCTCGTTTTTCATTCCGATTCTAGTCATACTTTTGATTCTGATCCCGAAATTATGCTCTCGGTCCCGTTTTCGATTTCGGTCCAGCTCCCGCTTTCAATTCTGGTTTCGTTACCAGTTACAGTGTCGTTTTGAACGAAGCTGCGGGTAAATAACTCCTTTATTTTACATTTCGATACCGATCAGGCTCTTGGTGCTAATCCTGATCTCACGCTCAAGTTCGGCCCCTGTCTCGTTTCCACTTTCGGTGCCGCCACTGGCTCCCTCGATTGAGCCGCGCTGAACTTGGCTGCAACACGTAAATAGGCCGACTATTCCAGTGCACTACACTCATACAGAATACAGGCGTGAAATAACACTTTCCATTGTTGAAGATTTTCCGAAAATTTCATTAAAATCGATCGGTTTTGAAGTCCATAAGGAACATTCATACACATATCGACTTTGTTATATATGTGTGTGCGTGTATGTAGATGTGTATGCGAAGGTAAAAGTAGTTTTTTTTAAGCAAGTGGTTCAATAAATCGATTTCACACTGTTAGTTTCGAGTGGGCTAAATTATTAGTGTTGTAACTTCCTTTCATTACTTATCATCTGTCGAATCAACTAAGTTAAAGCTGGGTAAGGCAAGGATATCTGCTGTTCATAGTTAAAAAAAAAATAATAATAATCTATTATATAAATACCAATAATTAAACTACAATAACTTTACAAAATTTTGAACTATTTCAGCGAAGTAATTGCAAGATATTTATAACTTATTCGATCAAAAGTTTATTAGGGTATCACTTTATATCAAATTGGAATTGTTCAATTCTTATATATGTTTTAGAAGAAGTCGTGCAAGAATTAACTATTTACGAGATAAAATTTAAATAAGCCGTAAGTGTCCGAGTTTATTTATTTTTGAATGAGAAAGTCTAGATACAGCGTTCGTGTCATTCAATGTATCAATTGAAACCTACATTCAGTTTTTATCGTCGTTTCAATATTCGTTCGACATAGTGCGGTGGTGAAACGCGTCCGAACTCTACTTGTTAACAGAGTTCTGTTCATTTAAAAAAAGTTACATCAGCAATCAAAATTGGCAAACTATACGATTGCAACGTCATGTGAGTAGCGCCTTCGAAACAGAAGGTTTCGAGTCACGAGCAGATTGACCGATGAGTCAAATAAACAATTTCTGCTGTGAAAACGACGCTAAGTCGGATGGTCGGTTCTGGACGTCCAAAGCCCTCGGTGTCAAGGAAAAAATTGTGGGAGATTATATACTTTTTGTGTGGGGAAGTCCTCACGTACACCCGGCGTCCGGCGACGGCTGACCGGGTCATGTCGCGATATGGTGCCCCTACCGACTGTATTCGTCTAGCCGTCTTATTTCTGTGCTAGAAAAATACCCTTGCACCGTTTGTATGCTCCGACGACAATGGTCCATTCGCTAGACGAGGAGCTCCTGCACGACCGCGTACCGATCTGGTGGCCGAAGAAGAGGTATCCAGAATAACGCGCTGAGCCACCTTCGGCCTGTAGGCAAACGGCAGAGCTTTCAAGTCTCAGACCTCAGGTCTGTGTCACGGCAGCCGGGGGACGCATGTACAAGTCGCTTACATCCGGTGCGCTGATGGCGGTCGGCTACTAAGCAGCTGTCTTTGAATTTTCTTTTCGCCATTTTCTTCCGCGAGATGACTAAGATTTCACATACGATTCAAAGCGTTTTAAAACTACACTGGTGATCCTTTGGTTATCTATATATTGAGGTTTCGGATAAGATAATGTGCCCACGGAGATTGCTCACAAGGAGTTCCTTGTCGTGATCATATTGCTCTGATGCCTCAAGAACAACGCAGGAGAACAACGGCGAGAGTACGCCGCGACACTTTAGGTTTGTAAACAGAGACGAAAGCGATTTACCCCAATTTCTCTACCCCACGTCTATACCTATTAGCACGCCCTGCCTAAGCAGAGCGACGTTCAGCCTTGAACGCCGTAGCGTAGTGACTCCGGCTTTGATATATCCGTATGGTAGCGACGGCGACCAGGCACTCTACCACTCTACCATCAAAGAGCATTCCCGCTGTAACCTACCAGCCGCTCGGTTCCTCCTCGGCGCCATTAATTGCCAGTGTGCCATTAATTAAACATATTGAAACGCATCGAACTACCCACGTATATATTTTTACATGTATTTATCCAATAATCTATGTACAGTATCGTCGTTATTTAATAACATTTATAGTTTTTAATAAATCCCTTAATTGTAATGTCACAACAACCGACCATATAAATTGTATTTTCGGCTGATCTTTGACAGTGTGCGCTGACTACGGCTTATATCATGTGAAGGCAGCTGGTAAACTAAGCTTTATAATTTGTGCGTTTTAGCCAATAAAAAGATTATAGACATGACAAAACGGAATTACTTTAGCTACGTGAGTGTTAATTATGTATCATACGCTAAACATGTTTTAGGTGAAAACTGTTGATAATAATGTAATACGTGTTTAACAAAACTCTACTTTATTTATTAGAATTATGAAACTCCAAAAAGAAAATGTGTGTCTGTGAATCCGTTATGGCAAGCATATTCCTCTATTTATTTTCATAATTATACCATATAAGATAAAGTATCGAAACTGATGACGATGCTGATACTATGATAATGCTTTATTATGTTTGTATTCACCGTCAAGGTGAATTATAAATTGTGTTAAAATATGCCACGAATCAGAAAAAATCCATGATTCCGGGCTCAAACTTTATCGCATTATCATTGAAGGGCGTGTTAACCACTAAACTAGCACAGCTGCTAGGTCGCTATGCAAAAGGGAACTTACATTCTTCCAGCGGAACTTAGCTCTTCAACTTAATGTTATGGAGTTCAACAAAAAGCTGAAACTTCATTAATTCTGACCCTCACAGACTAAGGGACGAAGGACGCGTAAGGATTATTTCGTTCCTCGAGCTCGTCCACGAGGCAGACGCGCGGCACCTGTTACCTAGATATACGTGCGGGACTTTGCACTTTCACTTTTACTCGCGACTGCTTAACCCCGCCGTGAAGGAGAAAGTGTAATCTGTTCTTGGGATTCCCCGTGGAAATTGATGGGGCTTCCACTCTACAAATTCATTAGTCATTGGGTTACGTTTTGTCTGGACAGAAATCGAAAGCGGTACATTTTTGATTAAGAGTTTTTTTTGGGAAAATAAGAGAATATACTTATCAACTAATCCGCAGATGCAGATTATGCTACTGGATATTTAATTTTTGCAAAAGTTCATGTAAAAATGTACAAGAATAATTATTACAAGCTAATAAAGTTTTAAGCAAAAGGAATACAGGAAAATTAGTATATATATCATTTAAATAATTAAGTATATATATATTTAATAAAAATCCGTTGGACCGTTAAGTCTTGTCTTTAGTCATTCTGACACATTTTATAAAATTTAATTTTTTTTTCGATTTTATAGAGAATGTAAAACTGTACCAATTGTTTTGAATCCTTTTTTTAATAAGAACGTTCAAAGTTATATTCCCTCGCCACGCGTAATTAAGACGGGAAAAATTAAAGTGTGCAATCGTTTTGTCCGTTTTTAACGTTCGTTAATACAACTCCAAAAATTACCGTTACAGTGCTGAGACCTCAGCGCCCGTGTGGCTGTCTGTAGTTCATAATAGTATTTCTCATAGGATCTAGATTTATAGTTTTATAGAAGTCATTGTACTAAAATTTCAGATTATTGTAATTAAATTGTGTACAAAATAAACTGAGAAAGGGTGAAAGAATAGAGTATCATTTGAAATAAATATTTTGAAGTGTCAATTTCTTTTAGGTAACTTCGTATCCGTTTTAGCTTTATATCTAAAAAGTGTAAATCAATATAACTCCTCAATCATATTGATTTACACTTTTTGGATATAACCTTGAACCTTGTGATCTAAACCAAAACATATATTAGTCGAAAATCTAATAAAGAAAAAATAAAACCATGTTAGATACAGTTGAAATTTTGTAGGACCTTAAATAAATCTTTTAATTTTGAACCATACCTTTCGTTGCCTCGTTTTGTCGACCGTGAGAAGTATCTAGTTTTAGCATTTCCATTTATCTTGATATTTTCTTTATTCTTTTTTTAATGAATAAGTGGTTTTAATTTAAATGAGTAAGAAATAACAGTTTTTAGGAATCTAAGTTCCCAAGCCTTTCCAGATATTCTATTTTCATGAGCGATGTAATAAAATTAGATTGCGAATTCGTTAAACATTATGTGCCTACCTATATCCGCAAATATTTCAGGATCCCAGTTGAAAATTTCATCTGCGATTTAGTTATGTTTTTATCTTATTATTTAATGAACTTCATAGTCATTCCTGTGAATTATCTAAACATTTTGAAACAATGTCTATTTTTAGAATTGGAATTGGAATAAAAAATTCAAGCTGTATACTTAGAAAATTTTATGACAGCGAAGTATTACTTCTCTTTTAGATTATAACGTACGTATACGGGCGTATGAATATAAGCAGCGGTTAAAATTAAAAAGGAAAACCACGTTATCATAATGACATCACGACGCTGCGCCGATGCAAAAACTGGTATTAAAGTTAAATAAGTTACGCACGAACGTAAAATGGAACATCAGCGTGATAGTGTCCATGAATCACCTCCGTGTGACTGTTGTGGTGACCACGATGCAGCTTAGATTTTAGGATTTGCTATGTATGGAAGAAGTCGTATTGTCGCTCGCACGTCTAAGCATTCAGCGGTCCTAGACAAATGGCCTTCTATTGTCGTACACGCTCGTAGAATATAAGCTGAATATAGGGGATTGAAGTTGTCTACCAGCCAACTAACGTCATTCTCGTATATTTAGCTTTCTATTCTATGAGCGTTTACGACAATAGAAAGCCACTCGTCTAGCCTCGCAGGTCAGTATAATATTACGTTTGTATGTTAAGAGAGATGAAGGCAAAATCGATTAAAAAAATATCAGAGTGGTGCCCGAGGGATACTAGAAGAAGGAAAGCCAGGACAAACGTGACGCTAGGAGGGCGACTGCAAAAGAATCCTCGTCTGAAGTGGATTGAGATAGCGAGAGACAGAAAAAAATTAAGTCTTTAGATTAACGCCTTGTCGAAGGACAAGAATTTTTTCCTGTAGCATTTTTGAGAGACAAACGAGTTATCGAGCCACCATAGGCTGCGTGATCACCGCCGACTATGGATACTTGCAACCCAGAATAGAATATCTACGGAGGGGGATTGGGATGATGGAGGAACAGCTCCCCCCAACCGGCAGCTAATATTGTTGCACAGAAATATTTTTTTTGTTTTATTCATTTATTTTTAATACCAGGTCTGTAAAGCACATATTTCGAATCAGATTTTCGTCTCCCTTCTGCTGACGCGTATTCACCCACAAAATCTCTATTTCAGATTGAGGGGCTTGGATCCTGAGGCCGCAATAATAGTCCAGTGCAGATTAAAGGGGAGTAACGATTCCTGTTGCCGCTATAGTGACAGGAGACGTTAATGGATATTAATTGTTAATCGAAACGTTCAGGATGCGCAGAAATACGAGCCTGTATTTCGATCTGACTTAAGTTAAATACTTATCGGTCAATTCGCCCGTGATCAGCGACCTTATCAGGACGCCCTAGACAAGGGTCTCTCTATAGGACTGTCCCTTTTGCTCTTCATATTAACGCGACAAGGATAACCCTATACAGAGACTATCGTTTAGGTAGAGCGCCATGCTAGGCCCGCAGGAGGCGAACCCAGCACCTTTTATTTCGACAAGTCAACACTCTTGACTTCTAGCACTGAGCAAGCGTATATATCTGCATTAATGAACATAAAAAATTTAAATAAATAAATAATGTAATATATACATACAACGATTATGAGTCGGATCGACCGGTGAAACACCACACTCATAGAATACAGACGTAAAATAATAGTTTTCGCTCTCGTGTTTCTTCCACTAAGTGAGGGTTCCGATAGCCCAATCACGCCTCCATAGCCTCACATCCCGACCCACCCAGCCTCATGCTCCCCTCCATCAGAAGTCATATTCCTAAACAGGAGGCCGATTACAGACTGGTGATCCTTCTGGGTTACGAGTATCCATCGGCTGCGGTAATTCCTGCTTTTTGGTCGCTGGCGTGCTCGTTTGACCCCGATCTACTATAAAAACAAATTAATATTCCTCTCGTCCACAACTTTCTTTGAAATTCACTTTCTTGAACCCACATTACAAAAGGTATAAGATTTCCTTACCACATACTAATCAATGTAAACGTATAAACGTCTCTCCGCAAATCACAGACTAGGCGCTTCAACATATGCGGGTGCAGGGACACACCGCAGCCCATGACATAATCATGTGTTTTTCCCTTCAAGCCGTCTAATAACCTACTGAGAGTTAATCATAAAGCCCCCATTGTCACGACTGTCAATCAATACATGTTACACCGGAGTAACATTTTTTTGGGACGATTGCAGCATGTGTAATCATGATTCGATAATTTTCGTTGTGGTTGTTTTACGTTTTTGTTACCGGACTATTGAGATATACCTTCTCATAATCATTTTATTTCAGACTAGCCTTGCGCTTGTGGCTTCGCACGCGTGGACGTAGAATGTAGTCCTTACCGTCTTATATTGGACGATATTGCTATCAATCCCAAATTCGTTTCTGTTTTCAATTCTAGTCTCAGTACTGTTCATAATTTCAGTTCAGGTTACGCTTTTGAATCATATTTCGGTTCCATACTCGGTTTCGATTCTGTCTTTTTTCTCATTTTCTCCCCGTTTTTTAATAAAATGAGCCGTCGTCATCAGAAGTCAGTGTGGGTTTTTTTTTAAACATTTTTTTTGTTCATATTATGGCGTCTATAAGTTTCTGACGTTATCAATTATTATTTTCCTTGTGAATTCATAAGCTACGCTTTCAAACGAGGATAAATTTTCCCGACTTCGGATTTAAAGAAAATAAAGCCCGTATTCTGTTTCAAAGCATATTCTATCTACCTGCGAAAACTGCATTGAAAGCCGTTCAGTTGTTTCAGAGATATACGCGAACAGACAAACAGACAATCAGACACAGAAATAATTTAAATATCGTAGTATTCTTATTTTTTTTTCTCTTACTATCTCCTCTCTATTTTTCCCACACACCTTCGCTTTACAGACACACCGGGTTCTAATGTTTTATCATATGTATAGATTGAGGGAGTTGTACTTTAAGCCCCCACACTGGCCCAGGCTGAATCGGGGGTGGCCAGAGACGGCCGTCTGCAATGCGGAGATAACGTCCGCGACCAAGGGCTAAACGCTCTCTGCGAGATACAAGAGTTGTCAATTTGATTTAAGTCACAAACTAATCGGTCAGCTTCACTTATTGCAGTGAGTAATCTAACACATACACATGCACGCACACACGGACACATCTCGCTCAACATCGTCGCTCAGCCTGTGTTATAAATACAGTCTAAGAATAATGTACAATCAAATAATAGTTAAAAGGGGATCGACGCATGCGTTCCTATGCTACAACCGAGAGAACATCTGCATGATCTCACTTGTAGCTGCGATACTTCTCGGTTTATCTCCGTCCGGGCGGCAGTCGATTCGCACGTGACAATTGCGATTCTAAAACGGGTGATACAGCAAAAACGTAAACAATGAGTCCGCGCCGACGTACGATATTCTCTATGGGTTATTCCCAAACCGCAGCGTGATAGCCGTTACTGATTCACGTCGTTTTTTTTTTCATTTTAAAAGCACGCACGCGATATGTAAAAATACGGAGAAAAAACGTGAGAAGTACGCCAGAGCGTGGCCGGCGCGGGCGCAGCCGAGTTGGTGGCCTTCGCGAATGGAGACAGACCGTTTTTACTTAACCAAATGCCTAGATAACAGGGGAAAATGCATAGATATATTGTTATCTATGCATTTTTGCCTGTTTATTTTATAACGACAATAGCCAATAATTTACCTGTATACGCATTAAATGAACTGGTGTCGCTTTATAGATCACGTACCACGATTCTTAGCTACATAACAACTAAGAATTGTCTGTTTCTAGCATAGGATCTTATAATGTCATTTTGCATTTTTGCTTACTTCTTCTCCTCCTTATTAATAGAAATTTGCATAGAAATTTGATTCGAATAGAATGAATTTCTTACATTCAGGGTTCCGTAGACAAAGAGTGCCAACGGACCCAATCTCTAAGCCACAGCGGCCTACGCCGTTTATCCGCTTGTCCGTTCAGCTGTCTGTCTGCTCTACTTTTAAAAGGCTGTACCGTTTGAACAGTAATAGGAAGCCATTTAAAATGAAATATTATGTTGGATATTTTAAGAAAAGTAAAAGTAAAAAATAAAGAGATTTCTACGAACAAGAAATATGTGTTTATTACGCTTTTTTTATTTTGATCTATTGTAAAAACGATAATAAAAGCAAGGTTCAAAATCGCATATAAAGCAGATTTTAAAGTTAAATAACAAGTATTGTCTAAGTGTAAATTCGGCTTGCGCAAAGGAACGACTGAATGAGACTGGTTTTATTTTTATAAATACATAGCAAATACTCAATCTTATTGTAAAACCTCATCCAGATCCTAACCTTACCTTAGGTTCCGATTCAGGTATTACCGTCGATTACGTCCCAGTCACGGAAGTTCCTTCCGACTTTGCTGTTAGCGATAGCCAGTTGACATCAACTATAATTTGTTTGTTTACATGTCCACTCGGGCAAAGCCGGCAAAGTGAGCAAATAAATACATATGATGTCGTTACTTGTTTAGTGACGATATCGTTTGTGTTTCTCCACGACCATAAATTATATTTTATACCGATTTTCACTATGCAAACATATCCGGTTTATATTCGCGCAGACGTAGTCGCAACGAAAAACGAGTCTGATATAAATAATAGACTCTGTAGGTTTCTCTAAACAAAAATAAAAATAATCTAAAGCATGAATTCATTTATTATGACTACAAAATTATGGTGGAAAATGAGGCTACGCGACCAAGACACCCTGCGAAGGGTAATTACTCTGCATGTTTTTCCATGGAATATACGACATTCGTACCAAATTCCATTTCATATTATCATAGATTGGAGTTCCACTATCTTCAATGTTTTGTAATTCGGGCGAAGCCTCGGACAAAAGTTGTACATAAATATTCCATGTTCCATTCCAAGAATGCCTTTGTAAGACGGTGGTAATTGAATCAAAATCCATTAAGTCAATTAAAAATACTAAGTGAAGACATGTAAGATTTTGATTTATACTTTGTAATTCTAAAAAAAATAATGTATACTAGCAGCTTTTGTTCGTGACTTTGCACGCGTGGAATATCAGATGACACCAATAATGTTCTGTTATACTGCACGGTTTAACCTGATCTCCAAACTTCCGACCTGTATAAACCCCATTAAGATTCGTTCAGTGGTTGTAGGTGATGTTATTATGGACAGATAAATGTACGGATAGACAAACATCTATTCTAAAAATAATTGCTTGGTTGCAGGCCCTCCTAAGTAGACTATCTCATTTAGTTTTTCGGATATATGTTAAATCGTAGACGCAGCCCTGTTACGGTTTTATAATTATAATTACTTATAACTTACTTGAAAAATTACAATCATTGCTGTATTAGATACATTACAATGTATGCGATGTTAGTAGGTTATCGTTGTTCTTATCGATAAACTTGAAAAGTACAATGCAGCGTATGTAATTAATTTATGATTTCATCTAAGATTAAGCCATCTTCAAAGATATGAATCCGTGTACTTAATTAGAATTTAATAAGCGTTTGTTTTTAAACTTTGTTTTGTTAATTAATCATAATATAACAATTTAACGGGTGGGATGTTCGGTTGACTATGTAATATTTATTTGTTGATTTTAAGAATTTTTCATGCTGTTTGTGCCATATTAACAAAAGGCTTTAGGGGGCTGTTCATGTTTAATTTTCCTTCGTCATTTTTCTTTTTTTTTGCCAAAGAGCACCAAGTACGTTGATACCTGATGCTCTCTGGCACATCAATATTGATTGATGTTTTCGATTATGCTTGAAGGGATAATTAAAAAAAACCTATTGCTAAGTACTTACGGCTAAATTAATGTATTTAACATTGATTTAGATAATTTGTAATCATAGACGTTGTTATGTGTTTTTATAATTATTAAAGTATTACGTTTTTGCAAAAACTTGCCGCACACGGTAAAACAATATAATCATATATAATAACAAAGCACCTGAAAAAAATTATGAACTAATCAAGTGTACGATAAAAATTGCTAATATATTATTGTAGGCGTTATTTTTGATAGTAAAGATTTGTTGACTGACGCTATCGCAGTTTAGTTATATTACGTTTTGGTTTTTTAGGTATAAAATTGTGAAGTCACGTCGATATAGTTTATCTGTCTTTTTCTTCTGTACTAATATTTTCAGCGAGATTTCAAGCAGAAACCTGAAATTAAAACAGAAAATGAAAATAAAATTTTATCTCATAGATTGGGTGTATCAAATGAAAAGCAAATATGTAACTGATTTCAAATTCATGTTTTTTTAGGAAAAATATTTACAAAACTGTTGCGAAAGTTTAGCGGTTTTTAGGCAATAATAGCCAATTATTGCCAATCGAATCGAACTTGGTGGACTGTCAGTTAGATTCAAAACTTGGGTACGAAGATTGTGTTCAACCCAAGACTTTAATACTTTGTCATGTAATTTATTTGATTGGTTTCATGAGTTCAATTTTTGAACATTATAGTACTATTTTGCAGACAAACACCAAAAACCAATAGAGATGCGCCGCATCGCGACAACTACACGTTTTGATCGGAAACGTTTCGCTATGCGTTCCTTCCCATCGAAAACTATTGATTGTCCATAGATTGTGCCCGCAGCACAATAATAGGATGTAGCTATCAGACACCTTTTCCTGTTCGCACTAAACTTCTTTTCAGGGTTGTGTCTATTGTCTTGTTCTTCTGGTCCCCGACATTGGACGTGGCTCTGCCAATTTTTAAGGTTGTACAGATGGCGTAACTTTAAAAACGGTTTTTATTTTTGGTCCAGTGAACATTCAAGAACCATGATCGCGCTCGCGCGAATTTTAAAGAAAATTTTCAAAGTTTCTCAAATTTTACAGTCAATAGGTAATAGGTTTTAGGTTTGTGATAACTGTCGATCAACGTATTTGTTTCTTCCGATTGCTTTTTGTTAGACATTTCAAGTGGAACTTAAGGTTTTCCTGACACATTTTTAATACATAGCTGGATTAATAAGAGGTCTATCACATTAAACAGACTTTCCCTATCGAAAATGTGAAGTTTAATCGTGGTTCTAAATGATAATTTAGGGTTGTGTTTAGTGTTTCTTAAAATGTTAAACGATCTATTTTATTATGATGAAAGATCTAGAGTTATTTAATAAGGTGCTTGGAAATCAATCTTTTATTTCTATACAATTACAGAAATACTGGATAGATTTTTATCACTATAGTAGTATCTCGAGGATAGATCAAGAAGATTTTTCCTTCTTAGAGTGCATACGCATACACTTAAAATAACCACACAGTCAGTACGAATCAGGAAAAGTTTGATATTTTTCTTCTATTTCATACTGCCTCCGCTGTTAAGCCCGTTCACCTGCATTCCAAAGCAACCACGTCTATTGACATCGCATGTATTCCTTTTACAACCCAGAATTTATTTCCGTCTACAGACCAATTTTGCAAACTTAAAACGATTCGATCGGTATTGTTATGAAGTTAAAGTTTGGGTGGGGAGGAGTGCCACCGCGCGCCCTCTGTTGACGTAATTTAACGTCACAACGACCACAGTATGGGTGTGCTGGACTTTTTTGGCGAATTCGAACCTTAAACGGATATCAATACTATTGGCACTCAATAAAATTAAAAAAATAGGTTAACCCTGTAGGCCAACCTTGAAACACTTTCGAGTTCAAAACACTCGAAAATATACGGGTTTTAACGCGATTTTTTTGAGTAAAAAAACGGTTTGTTTCGATTTCTTTCGACAACAATTTCTCGCAAACGAATCAACCGATTTTGACCCGGTTTGCAGCAATCGACGTGTTTTTACAGGGTTAAGAGCTGATTAGATTTTGGAATTGATCGGTTAAGCCATTTTAAAGTTATTTTGAAAAAACCACTTTAAAAAAAATTTTTCTTAGTTTTTTGAAAATTTCTCAAAATCTACCGGTCCAAATCGACCCAAACTTTCAG
Source organism: Eumeta japonica (assembly GCA_005406025.1). Classification (NCBI taxonomy): domain Eukaryota; kingdom Metazoa; phylum Arthropoda; class Insecta; order Lepidoptera; family Psychidae; genus Eumeta; species Eumeta japonica. The sequence goes on along the minus strand of BGZK01002548.1, from coordinate 21,761 downwards.
AAAATCTAAGTTTGGTGAAACTCTTTGGAAAACCGTTTAGTGGGCTCGATTCGGGCAAGCCGTTTGAAAGTTATAAGAGGTTTACATACATCCACACATTGACACATACACACACAGACACACACACATTCACACAAACATACGGACATCATCTCAGGGATGATCAGGGAAGCTTCCTAGACCCTCAGAACGTCGAGATATGATGAGAACTCGATTTTTGCAAAATGGGGTGAAACCAATAACTTGCCGAAAATTTTAGAAAATTTTCAATTTTCTTAGCGGGAAGTTAAAAATAAACGGATCTTAAATCAACTATTGAGATTAACTTAAATTAACCTCATGACAACTTTTGATGACCGATAACGTGTTTGGGCTGACAAACGGTTGCTCAATAACCGGAGACAGTGTTAAGGTTACTTAACAGATTTTTGACGCCTGGGAGGATTCATGGGACGAAATTGGTGTTTTCTGTGATTCAAGACATTTGATTGCGTTCATCCAATATACATCGATTATGAAACTACTTATGGTGTCATCAGCCGATCTCTTAGACTTTAATAGTCATATTTGAGTGGCAGAGTTTATTGTGTCGATATCACCGTTAGGTCGTCGGAATATGCAGTCAACTTGGGTGTGCCATGCGGGTTCAGTTCATGGATTATTTCTATTATTGGCATATATTAATGATCTACCATACTTTGTGAAGGATGATCATGAGATTGTACTATTGGCCGATGATGGTTCCTTACTTTTTAAGGTTAGTAGGCCGCAACCAGCTTCTGACTAAGTAAACAGTACCATCTCTTAGATGGTTGAGTGGTTAACTATTATTAATCTTCTTCTCAATGACAAAAAAAATAAAAGTCGTTATTTTTTTGTTGTTTAATACTAAACTGAGCGACGTAAATGTAGTAGTCGAGAACGAGATACTGGATATTGTGGGCACGACCACAGTTCTTAGTCCCACTTGAGGTACTGAGTTAATTCTAGTTCTTCGAGTTCAATTTTAGTTCTTCAGCATATGCAGTCAAATGAATTTTGCGGCTTATACATGAAAGCATTGCAAGATTAGTTTACTTTGATTTCTTTCATAGAAATATATAATATATAGACATACCCACTGCAAATAAGAATGATCTTGCCGCTCATAAAATTAACTAAGTAATGTTAGCAAATCATTTCAGGGGCAACGTGTGCGCCTTCATAATAAGGACCCAGTTGAAATTCAAAATTTGTAATTTCGCGAGTTTAAAACTTTCATTAAAAAAAGTTATATGGTAAAGGCTGTTATGCCGTATCTAAATATATCAACGAAAAAAAACCCTGAGATTTAACTACCCGGCTATCAGGTTGTCCCATGTAATTTCCATGTGTTATTAAAAGAGCAAATCTTGAGTTTCTTGCCTCCTCTTCTCAACTTGAATCAGCATTTGGAATGGGTGGTAATGGAAAAGTAAAAAAAAAATGATGTATTCCAATTGTAATTATATTAATTACAAGATAAAGATATATTTGAGCGTGATGTTTTTGAGTAGAAGAAAGTTCCGGACTCTGTTGGGCGTAATTTAGTTTATACAAATTACATATTTTAGGTGATACGAAAATCCAGTCCTTTGAAAATCACTTTTGAATCGATTTAAACAAAATCGGACCAAGGATTAGTATGGTCTCATTTAATACTATCTTTGGATAAAGGAAGATCTATCGAATGGTGGTCATTTTGAGTGTATGATATAAAAGGTTGCAAAGTTCTTATAGCTTCATACAGGTTGTCATGTCTCTAAGGGCTTTAAACTTTCAATAGTGACTCAACGCGAGTCGGGAGCTGCTGACGACTGCTGTGCGACAGCCGGTGGCTTAATGTGTTCCTGACTTGAGTCTGGACTTAAGTGAAAAACTCGTCGGCCGATACGCACATGGTAAGAATTGAACTAGACACCTTCTAGTTTAAAGACCACGCGCTTATCAATAAACTACCAGCGCTCTCGAATGTTTACGCGTGCTTATGTAGAGAAGATCAGTAAACTATTAAAGAATATGGTTTTTGATCTTTTATCTTTGCGGTAATTTTGGTATTTTTGAACGAACGCTAGAAAACTTTTAAATGTGGGTATAGATAACATTCACGCGTAAATGTTGTGTTCGCAAGGCTCTCGCAAGAATTTTATAATTCTAGTTTGGAACTCCACGCCTGAACGGGTGATCGATGAAAAATTTAGATTCCAAGACAAAAATTTAGACATGAAACGTAAATCGGCTATTTTTTTTTACTTAAATGTGAAAAAGTGAGATATTTACTGTTATACCAAATATAGTGTGTGAAATCTGCCTTGATGTTCATTTGCCGAAAAACTCGGGCCATCGTGGCTACGACCTTAAAATTCCAGACGCTAGTAAATGATAAATATATGTTGAAAGCGTAGTTGACTGTGACAGCCAGAAGTCTATATGTACTTCTAAATAAATAAAACTAGAACAAACTAAATCTTCTTAATTATGTGCTGTACTAAGTTGAATATGGCAAAAAAAAAAAACATGGAAGTACAATCAACGCAGTATAAAAACGATATATATATATATATGAGTAATGATGACTGAGAACGATGTGGCTTGATGAGGCGCAGACTGGGATGAAACTAGTTATGTTGAGGTAGTTTGTCCACCTTAAAAGAATGAATGGAAGCATATTGTCGAGAAATCGAGAGTGAGTTTATGATGGAGGGGTAATTAAGGGGTACTCTAAAAATATAATGTAAGTGAAATTAGTGGTATATCTAGTCAGGGATAAATTTTAAACATCTGATATTAAATAACTTGTTTAAAACGATTGATGGGTGTCAGTTGAGTTAGAAGAAGCTTGAAAAGACGATAAGCATGAGCTTACAAATAATAAAAAACATGTGGAATGTGTAAACAAAACATCGGAAGACGCCATAGAGTGATGCTTTTAGCAAACACATAATAAGTTTGATGGTTGACACGCTCGCCTGCGATCTAGGCTACTCGAATTTAACCTTGGCGGTGTACATTTACCCCACTGTTTCCTGACCAATGTATAGATTCAAATACCTATTATCATTCGCTTTAACGGCGAAGGCAATCATCTAGATAAAACCAGCATATCTATGAAAATTCAAAAAAATCTTTATAGGCGTGTTAACGCAGCACCGCCCAGCAGGGACGTGGTTGCCACGTTTGCCTGCTAAGAGCAGAGTGGTGTTATAGAATAGAAACATGCTCTGGCGATGAGCATCGATAAATATGAACACTGGTTTACAAAATTTCATGCACGATTTAAATGTTTACGCAAGAATCAGGTGTCGAACAAAAAAAAAATCGGATTAAAAAAAAATTAAGAACTTCTTTATTTAATCATAACACTGTAATCACCGGTACACTGTTATCAGACTTTCGTTATTGGCAGTTCATTTGTTTTTTATTCACAATCAGAGGTCGTCTCAATGCCAGCCGTGTGCGCCGTACGCCCAGGGCTCCTCGGGCGCCGCCGCCGCCTCGTGCGCGGCCTGCGCGTACTGCGCCAGGTGCGCGGCGCGCGCGTGCTGCACCTCGGGCGTGTCCACCACGAACTGGCCGTCGTGCGTCAGCTGGATCTGAGCCTGGGGGCCATTCCACTTGCCGTAGCCGGCGGCGTATCTGGAATGGGACGTCTTATCTCAGGCTTTGCAGTGGATGTCGACATGAATGCACTAAAACGGCCGACTACTCGGCCTAGAAGCGATTTCTGACATAATTGTGTTTCGTTTTGTTCGCATGGAATCGATGAAAATCCCGAAAGATTTGTATTTTCCTAAAGTTCAATGTCGCCGTAAAATGAGTTTCTTGCGTGTGACTGTTATGTTGTTATTGCACGTTATTTTAGTGAATTGTAATTTTGTGCTTTGACTTGTTGCAAATTTTTGAAAATGATTTTTAGCTTCAAATTTCTATACTTGTTAATTCCTCATTATGTTGTTTATGTCGAGATTGGCGCGGTTGTGTTTCGACGCTTTCGAACATGAAGTCACTCACCCTGCGTGAGCAGCAAGAGGAGCGGCAGAGTACTGGGCGAGGGCGGCGCCGTGGTACAGCGGGGCCGGCGCGTGTGCGACGTTGGTCCGGGCGGCGGCGTGCGCGGCCGCGTGCGCAGCTTTGAGGTGCGCTACTTCAGCAGTGTCGACCACTCGGCCATCGTGCGCCAGCGGCGCGGGCCCGTATTTGATCAGACCTGGACGTGATGATCAATGAAAGAATCAGTCAAACATTATTGGCGTAGGAGTTTCTCGGGCGCGTTTTTTCATAGTTTCTACATTTAGGGCTTAATAATATGAAATTTATTATAGTCGGCTTTTCTAACAATGATAATTGATCAGTATATTATTGTCTTGACAGAAGAAAAAATGGAACGTAATTAAAACAAACATTTTTCATTTGAAAGAGGATGTTTAAATACAATTTCCTTTTTTACAATTTTGAGATGGGTCATTTTAATCGGGCATTTACGCTGGTTTCATTCTGCTTCAATGCCCACGTTTGCGTCATGATAGCGATATCACTTTATGAGCTTATGTAACCACGGGTTCTCAACTTGAGGTATTTATAATCTTAATGAAGACATTATCCTATAACCAGTCGCTTTAATACCCATCGTTTTCATCATGTTTTTTTATACATTATTATATTTTTAAAATACATTTTTCTTTGCGAGTGTATGGTCTTTAAAAAACCTTTCTAATAGTTAGCGTACCAGGCCCCTGAATATACTTTTAGGAAGTTCAATAGTCTGATGGCAGAATTGTTCTAGGCTTAGTATAGTGCTAGAAATGATGACACTAACCAGCGGCAGGAGCTCCGTAGTGAGCGCCAGCACCATAGGCCGCGGCACCGCTCCAGGGCGCGGGTGCCCAGGCGCCGTGACCGCTGGTCGCGGCCTGCGCGTGCGCGGCCAGGTGAGCGGCTTTAGCGTGGGCTACTTCGGGGGTGTCTTGGACGTATTTGCCATCTGGGCTGAGCTGAATGTGGGCAGGGGGGCCGGCGTAGAAGGACGCGCTGGCCAGGCAGAAGCTGGTGGCTAGGATGATCTGTAATAAAGAGGTTATTTTTTTTATAATAAACATCCAGAAAACATCTATTATGTATTTTTCTGATAAACTGTCACTTGAAACCATATGGTATTAATACGTACAAACTATATAGAAAAAAACCCTGCGCCTTTTCGAAGACTAGAGGAAAGTATTTGATTATGTCTTAAATAAATACTTCCCTATACGCCATCTAAGATAAAGTTAGACGCATAGTAGCATTTTGTTGTGCAATATCTTTTGTTTTATACATCCCTTTTGTATATATCTATTGCGAATAACGATAAAAAATAGATTAAGTTATTATACCATGACTAGGCGGTTTAAAACCTTTAGATAGCTGTGTCGAAAAATAATAAGGTACGTGACCAATTACGTTAGGGTTTTTATTGCTTAATAATATTGGCAACATCGATATTTTTTTCCAAATAGAATATTTTTCACAGCAAGGGTTAACAAACTTCTGTGACATTGTACCATCTAAAAGAATGATGTTATGCTATAATACCAATTTATGTTTGAATTATCATTTATTTAAATAATTATATTTATAAAAAAACTTCAAGGGTTCGACTTTGAAAAATAAGCATTTGAATATTTCTTAACTAAATATAGTTTAATTATCTAGCAAACCAAATAAATTTTATGTGAATTAGAAAGAAAGTATATTAAATAATTATCATAAAAATGCGATTTTCAGAATACAATATTTAGAATTGTCAAAGAAATATTTATTTAAGTAAAATAATTTTCTTCGTATTTTTACAGTAATATTATCTAGTTAAGGAGAAGCCTTGTTCTATGTATTCGACATCATGTATATGAAGTTAAATTTTTTAGGAAAGGCAGCAAAAGAATTCGCTACAATAACGATTATTATACGTTACGTGTGCATGCGTGAGTACTGAACTAGTAAATGTATTGTTTGGTACTGACGCCATGGGTAAGAGTGTAGCCATACACTGTCTGTAAATATTGTTACAACAAAATAGTTTTTATTTAAAACTAACAAAAGTTTTCCTTTGCCGATACCATTTCTATCTAATTTAGTTTAAACATAAAGAAAATACACAAATGGAATATATGTATAACTAATAGAATAATGCAGAATTCAGTGCTTAGGCACGTACATTGACGCACGCACCTGCGTTTTTAAATATTGTGACTGTACATGCGTATATAGATCTTCTTCGTGTAAAGCAAATTTTTTTATTAATTAATGCTTAAGTGTTACAATAAATTTCGTCACCGCTCGCCGCTTTCTCCATTCATTAATTAGAACTTTAAAAGTCGAATTTTGGTTTTCGTTCACGACTGCTCTTGACTCCTTCAGGCGCTACGCCGTCCGGGCCGTGGCCGTGACCGACACGCCCGCTTATGGAGCGTGACCGTTCGGCGTTAGCCCGCGTTCGGAAACGTCCGCCGGCCGAAGTCGGCCCGGGTTGCGCCACCGCGGCCGCGGCACGCGACCGCCGGCGGGAGCTTTCCGAACGCGCCCGCCGTCACGGCGCACGCGCTCGAGCGGGAAATTAATAACAAATGTGTCGGTCGCTATGCAATATCTCTGGATTTTGCGTAAACGGCCCGAGTATCAAAATATAGATGTAACTGTTGCACGGAACCGGTACGGCCGATTGGTGCTGCACGCGACTGGGCTGGCTCTGATCTGTTTTCAGCTTAAATAAATCGAATTTAAACCTTTTCAGAAGTGCGCAAAAGGTCCAAAAAACAATTAAAATAGAATATGCTTAGAGGCTTTTATACGACGATCCTCTTCGATTACAAAGTTATGCCTCTATGCCATTGTTTTGGATATAATAATAGACAAATTTTAAGGCAACTCCTGCACAGTGTAAGATCGAATATGTAATAACATCAGTTTTTCTATTCTCTCGCTTCTATTTATAATAGATCTATATAGAGCTGAAATAATATTCTTAAAAATTGAAAACACAAAAAGTTAAACATAATCTTATCATATGAAAATTAAGTTATAATCTAATATAATACTTTGGTAAAAGCGGACGTTGTTAGCAAATATTTCAATTTTATATTAATATATAAAAATAAAATGAAGATAATATAAACGAAAATGTATAGCGGTAGGGTAAAAAAAATATGATTTAAATATGAGTGCGCGAATGAACTATAAGAAATTAAGTAAATCAGTAAGATTGTGATTCCTGCTTCTAGACAACAATTATAAAAATCAATGGGTTAGTTTTTGAACAAAAATAAATAATCACATAAATTTGGTAATCACGTTATTAATATTTTATCCAAGTAGATTTTTTGTTAAAGCAATACTCATTTATTTAAATATGTTCAGCTTAAATCTAAAAAAAAAAAGTATTATGATTCAATACTGTCACAACATTAATGAAAATTTAAATATGTCAAATAGTACGTCAAACAAACCGTATCACCTGAAGGTTAATCGATTTAACATAACATAAAACTTTATCCTTATGATAAAATAAAGATGTCCGATGATACTACGGCGAAAAGGACTTAATCGGAGCAGTCTAATAACATAAGCTCAGACGAGATGGTTGCACACGAAACAAAAAAATGAATTGTTAACTCAGTAATTGCTCTGCAGATGGCGCCACACCGTGGTAAGCCCCGCGTTCTCACGGACGACGGGCTATCAATTTATTAAATCAACTATTGCATTTGTGGATTTTGTTATGGCTTTTGTAACGGCGATCTCGACAATTAACGGTTCATGCACGCTTTAACCCGCGAGGTAACCACGATTTGTCTTCTTTTTGTAGACATTTTTTTTTGAATCTGATGGTATTTAAAGTTGGTGTCCAATTAAAATCGTTTCTGTAAATACGAATATGAAGAAATATTTGTATATATCTAATACCATATTAGCCGTACACATGAGTTTTTTTTTTAATCAATCTACAGCTAATATCAAACATTATGTGTTTGGTTCTTTTCTATTAAAATGCAAAGTGAAAAATTACTTTGACCAATGTTACTGGTATTACTATTACTTGTATGATATCGTTATATTAGAATAAAAAATGAAGGAATGTTCATTTCTAGTGCTTCGATGACTATCTATCTAATAAAATAATATATCTTTAATTCAATATTTAAAGCTTTGCACTCGAATTAAATCAAGGTATGCAATAAAACTGAATAAGGCAGTATAGAGTCGTAACTTAAAAGCTTTATTAAACGGCCGACGGCAGGACAGGCGGAAATGCATAATAAACAGTTCAATGCAAGTTCATATAAATGCACCCGTTCCAAACCTATGCGGCGCTTAGGCAACGAGGCGGTGCGCGCGCAGGCGGGGCGGGCACGCAACGTTTGATGACAGATAAACTGCACTATTTCAAAATGGCAGTTAAACCGATTTTGCTACAATTATTTTGACCGATCGAGTTCAGAAGTGAACGTGCGCAGGGCTCTTGTGGTCGATGAAGGATCTACAGTTTTCACGGCAAAATAATAAAGCGACCAGTCGATTTCGCCGGCTGCGTCGGGAGGTCGACCGCCTTCGCTACTGCATCACGCGCTATTTTCTCTTTTGATTTCGTTTAAGGAAATTTAGGTAAACATTGAGAAATTTAATTAGTTCACAAAAATACGAAAATCTGTTAGCAATCTCTCAAACCTTCCATGAAATTCTTTCGTTTTGTTGATGTATTTAGATTAAGAGAGAAAGTGCAAAATGTATAAATTACATTGAAGTTTTTGAATGTAAAAAAGGAGTCAAATATCTATTCTGTGTTTTAGTATACCGTATGATTTGTTAAATATTACTCCTCTCTAGAATTGTTACATTGGGTTGAACGAATTCTGAAATAGTTGTAACAAAATTGTTGATATTGCAATTAATTTGAACTACTCTCATATGCATGATAATTTGGCATAGCACTATGGCTGTAGGTGCGCAGGTATTAAGGGCTCCTAGATGGTACGCGCGCAGCATCAGCCGTTCAGCGTCCGTGATATAGCCCATCAAAAAAAAAATGGTATGATCAAAATTTTAACAATTTGATATTGCACAGATAACAAAGACGTCAATATCATACTACTGCACTCAGTTTAAGATTGTTGTCCTAAGAACTATGGGCCACCAGATGTATCATTTATATGATTGCAGAAAGCGATTTAGTGTCCCTTCGCATTTTTGAGGACGCTATGAGTGTCCAGTTAATAACGGAGTTTTCATACATTACGTCTGTCTGTTAAACTCATTTTCTTCGGATTGTTGTCAGAGTCAGCCGGCTCACTGAGAAAGCTCAGAGGCGGCACGTTTTGCCTCTACCGTCGTCGTTTTCTGCTCTAAATCCAGTTACGCCATTGTATGTTAATTACAAGGAATTCAGTATGATCGAAATTTGTCAAATGAAGAATTAGAAAAGTAAAAATACTAAATTGCTGTATAAAATGAAGATATTTAAAGAAGCCGTTTCACAATTTTACTTAGGCAATATGTCGCAAATTCATCTTGCTTTATTGTAGAAAAGAAAAAAATTACTAAACCATTTATTTGTTTCCGTTATCACAAGGTTGTGGACTCTTTTTATCTTTTTTCGCTTGTAACGCTCTCGACATTTTTTGACACGTGCAGGTCGTGTCGCCTGATTTCCCGACTTCAAGGTCGTCTGAAGTACAGAACTTCCCCCTACCCCGCACCCGAACGTAGACCTCGCGGGTTGCGCAACAGCCGCCTGCGCGCGCGCCGCACCACTTGTTATACTAATTCCGATAGATGGCGCAACCGCCACGCCCTAGCCCGCGCGAATAGGGAACTTTTGTTTCTTACATTCGATACGGTTTCACGAGAATATCGACGGCTTTGTCTGACCCCGGTATTGATGAGGTCGATAATTGGGGCGTTTTGGAAGTTTATCATCTTCCATACTCCATCATAAGCCATTCCAAGGAAAGCACATTGGTAACAAATTCCGGTCACGAATAAAGTGTCGACATATATATATATAAATAACTTCATAATAGTCAATCTTCTGCACATCCGACGTTGAAAAATATCTATACTTTTCCAACCCTCGTTTAAGTCTACAAGAAATATTCCCTAAGTTATTTTGCTATTTTTGCTTAATTTGAAACCTATGAATTTATGTTTGTAGATTTCAATTTTAAACACCCGCTCATCCATCTATATATTGACGTGTTCGCAGTTTGTTTCTAGGAGATTAGTTGGTGTTGTCATTGAACCTTAATTGTCTTTTGGCCCGCGGAACATCAGCATTGTTATAACAAGCCTTCTTCCGAAGTCATATTTTCTACGTCTATAGTTTATTGTGGTTCTTGTACGAATTGGAAAATTAATAATATAGTTACTTTTTATAATGATTTGGATAGCCTTTGCGCCGAATTGTCACGTCTGCCCTTGCACAGTAAATTTATAAAATGTCTTCTTTCACTATGTACAAGTTTAACTCCTCATTTGGATGATTTTTCGATTCAATGATGGTATTTATAAATGCAAAATAATAATTACTATATTTCAACTACATGCATTCAAACGATTAGTTATTAGTTTATTACTAATTGTTCATAGTGGTTAAGATAATATACTCCATGTATTAATTATAGCGAACAAACGTATAAACATATATATACAAAGTATTATAAGTAGGCGTTAAATTAATTTAGGTATGTACGAAGAACGCATCCATTGTCAATCACACGGCGTGTCGAATTGATTGCATATTTTCTGCGCCTACTGCCTATTGTTTACTTTTCAAGGTGAAAAAAGTCAATTATTGTTTTTAATACCGCTTGTCAGATTATTTATAGATGCTGTAATATAAATTCATCACTAAAAGGTACTCTAGAGGGTAGCAGTGTTGAAAGCTCAATGTATACGGAATGCTATTGATCAGGCGTCAACATTTTTTCAATCATCTATCTGCAGTGCCGTACCCTTCATTACCAACGCTTTCAGGCCATGAATTAAGCCCCCCAGGCGGGCCCAGTAGGTGGTTAACGACCGCCGTCAGCAATGCACATTGAAGCACGGACCGAATGGTGCGATCTATATTATGTTAAAATTCAAAAATGGAATAGTTTAATACTTTTGTTCAAAGATGCAAAGTCCATAATAAGGAAAAGAATTTATTTTTATAACATAAAAAAATAAGGTATTTTTTAGACGACAGAATAGTCGGATCATAAATTTGCATTTTCATTCAGTTTCGGAATACATTCAATATTATTTTAATAAATTGCAACTGTATTGTAATAATTTCAAAACTCATTGCAACGTCTGATATCATCACGTATAATAAGCGCTTTCCGAGTGCAAGCCAGCAGCACCGCCCACGGGCTACCTTAAACACCGAACCAGATTAGCGGTCTAGAAAACCTAGATTTGCTTTTTGGGTCTAGATTTAAATAACCACGTAAACCAGGGTATAATTCACGCGCCTTGCTTTACATACAATCGACGTTATCTAATGGTGCATGAATATATGACTATTACACCGATAAAGAAGATAGTTTTCATAAACATTTTTTTTAGAAGCTATTTTAAAAAAAACGGTTAAACGTACGTTTATTTACATAACGGATGATTTATTAACCCGCATCTAACCCTTTAAAGTGGATTTTTTTGGCAATTTCAACACGGTGACATATTTTTCAACATTGAAACGAAAAACAACGAATTCTTCGCTGAAGAGAAATTGAAATTAAATTTACCTCATCTAGATATTTATGAGTGTCATAATATTACATTGGTGCGTGCATTAAAAGTAATTGTTACACTAATTTTACGCACATTAATTCTGTTTAAGTAACGGCAATTTACATAGTTGATTATACACTTTGTTTATATCTAATTAGCTCGAATGGGAGTTGTCCACGGTATCTTGAACTAAGACATTTTTTAATAATATTTTATTTTTCATGAAAGAGTGGTTTTTTGAAAGACTTTTTAAATGAACTGTGGATAATAAAAATAGCATTAATTAAAAAAAATAGACATTTTAAATAAATATGTTTGATTGTAATTATTTTTAATAAAATTAATTTGTTTAAAATTTAACTCCTATGTTTGAAATAAAACATATGCGCTTAAGAATAAATTTCGAATTTACTGACAAGTGCTTAACAAAATAGCAAGGGTTACATATTGTAGGACGTATTTTATTAAATTATAAATGAACAGTATTTTAAATGATTTTTCTTTTTTTGTATTCAAACTAATTTCTTAAATATATAATCATTGGATATTAAAAAAAAAAAATTTTGTGGTATCTTCGTGTTGCGGATTGAAAGAAAGTAACTTAAAATAATTTACATAAAAATGCATTAAATGACTATAATAAAACAGCAATCTTTATAATACAGAAAAATGAACCATTTGATAATTTGACTGGCACAGTAAAAGTATCATAGATAATTCTGGTGTTAAATTTTTAGGGTCCTCTGCTAGATGTTCTAGGTAATCAATTTCAAAAATTTGTCAATACCTAAATTATTGACAAACTGTAAAGAAATTAATAGATATTTTAAAATTGAAAGTAAAAGTAATTGAAAGTAATATTTCATCCTATTTTAATTTTGAACACCTAAAAAGTAATGATTATTGAGGATAATTTTAATGTGTTATTAGGTAATGTGGAATAGAAAATCATTTAATAATTTATTCGGAATTATTTAGTATAGACAATTGTATATTATAAGACAGGAACTATATACATAGTAGATTCAATAACTAAGCTGTATTGCGTATTCCAAGTATGTGCATAACACTTACCACAGAAATCATGACTACGGGTGTATGAAGTATTTTCGTTGCCTCAGACGAACTGGCGTAGCGCTGCTGACCGAGTCAGTACTCGCTTTGCGATTTCGAGTGAGCAGTTTCGACTGTGAAGTATCGGCCTGCGCCCGCGCATATATACTCGCGGCCCCTACTACCTCTCTGCTGACATGCGCCGAAGGATAGCAAAGGACTCGGCACGGAACTGCATCGGGCCGTAGAAACTTGCTCGAATTGCATATAAATAATTTTATTTGTATCAGCTGTATACAATAATTTCTGGGCGCGTGAAATCGAGGAAAAAATCGGCCAAGTTCGAGACGAGTTCGCGTACCTGCGTTTGCTTTACATCTTATTGCTATAGATATTGAACAACATGACTCTTATACAAGTCTTCGATAATCTGTGACTCCGTGAAATTTAAAAATGTGTCAATCTTCAGTCGGGAAGTGACGCTGCCTATCTTTGAAAATTACGTACTATCGAGCACGCTCCCATGATCCATTACAAGGTCGGAATACGTTCTAAGTATTCGAAGTAATTTTCATATTTCTTACTTTGTATATGAGAAATGTAACGTAATTATTCTTCTATAAAATATTCTTCATGAGAAATAGCGATGGAGAACACAGGGTGTAGTTAGTTTTTTGAGATTTGGAGCTCAGAACATGTAATTGTTATGAAATTATCAAAATAATCTCTTTTGTTTAATGATGTAGTGACCTATGTGATCTACTACTGACGTTAGGCAAAGAGTTTTGAATTCAATGCTCAGGTGTAGTAACTGTATTAACGAATCTCTTCCTGAATAACAAGATCTAGACTGTATTCCAGGTGTCTGATTTTAAATGCTAAGTTTGTCAAAAAGAGTTTTTTTTGTGAGTTCGTTATTATGTAATCAGCTGTAAATCAAGTATCATATTATTCCTTGTAATTTAAATTACGTCCGAGTGCCTACATGTTATAACGTATTTTTGGAGAACTCTTGAATATCTCGAAGTAATTAATCGTAATTGCATCGTTAATATAATTTAGGGGTCTCACTTTTAAAGACAGAGTGCAAACCGTTACATTTATATCGGATCAATATATTTTCAGCATCTAACTATTTTGTGGTCAATCGTTTCCTTCCTCCAGATTTGGTCATTATACACATGTATGTATCATTAAGGCAAAGGACAATCAATGCCTTCGACATGTGCATGGGTTAGACAAAACTCCGGCGGCAGTGGCAGCGGCGCCACGCTCCACTGTCGTTGCTTGTATTATCTAATGTTATCGATTTCGTTATTCCGGCTCTCATTATCACATTTTTTTTCCTTAAACATTTGCAATACATAATATTAATATCTTTTATCTATGCGCTTATATATACCAATTATTTCCTTTTCAAATTGCAAAGAAACCTTACCTTACTACAACGACGCCCTCTTCGGGATGTCAGGAGTTCATCGTTTTCGGTCCTGCGACTAGCTGAAGGCGAAGTACCGATGAAGATCATGATATGATTCTTTTAAGGAGTCGCAAAATTTCTTTCAAGAGACCTATTTTTATCATTGAGTTTTTCATACATTATCAAAAATGAAGATCCGATTCAGGTAGACTGGATCCTCCACCGGATTTTTATCCTATGAGTGGGATACAATCGAACACGAACACGAAACCTAACTGATCGAACAGCATGTTCGAGATAATGAGTTGACAATTTGGAATGTAGAATTAGGCAATGGCTACACAAGTACATGAAATCAAAAAATACTAGCGAATACAGGCTACAGTATTTCATGAATTGAATTTGAAGAGCACTTTACCAGTCTGCAATATTTAAGGTGTTGGTGTCGAGGTCCTCACTACAAGTCCTTTCATTTGATATATCACCCGGTACAGTTTGCAAAATATATCTGTAACGAGTGACATATGAAATCAAAGGACTTGTAGTGAGAATCTCAAACATGTACTTACCATATAATCTTAAAATAGAGAGTTTGAATTATTTAAAAAATAGTTGAAATTTATCAATTGGAAAGTTATTTATCTTCGGTATTTACCCATAAAAGTGAACCCCATATTCACAATTCATTTATGTATCTTACACGTATGTGTTTGGATCACACATATTCATGTATGTACTAACTTTAAACTTAATCGGTCCAGTAAATTCAAAATAAATTGACTGTGACAGACGAACAGACAGACACATGAACAATCCTACAAAGCTTCCGTTTTCATTTAGATGTATGGAATCCTACGTTATAATATGAAAGTGCATGGATACGATCTTCTGTCGGGCCCTTATATCCATTACCGTATTTTTACCCCTTTGAAAGTTTGTTGTTTGTAAAAATTTTTTAAATGTATTAAGGAAATTTTAAAGTATCTGAAAAATTCAATAATTGGTGTACCTTAAAATTGCATATATAATAATTTAAAATATTTTATTATAGAATACTTTACTATAATTTATTATAATAGAAAGCTCTAATAAAATGTGAGCAATGAAAAATATCGGATTTCAAGTAATACTTTGTTACGCATTTATGTTGATATTAATTACATATTATAATAGTCGTATATAAATACATAATATATATGATATATATTATAATAACCATTACGGAAAAAATATTTTTTTTGCGCTATAAAATAGATTGAATTTTGAAGTGCAAGTTTTGATCATCTCTAACTGGTTTTCATTCTCCGAGATGTTAGTGCGAAACTCCATACTTCTCTCTTCGAAGCGTATGCGCGTGGATAGCATATTATTATATAGCAACAAAAAAAAATAATGGTTCCATTATTTAAAAAAATTGAATTGTTAACGAATGCTATTATTATTATTATAAGTTAACGCCTATTGTACAGAAGGCAGGCAGAGACTACAGATTTCCACATAATACTTTGGATTAATCATGGATCTTTTCATTGACATCTATCAATTTTTTCACGCAAGCTCGTCGGTTAGGAACGTTTGAAATCGGGCGCTTTTTTGATACCTAACTTACAATTTGTCCTGCATAGGCTATTGTCGAGTCACCCATGCGCAAATTTTCATCACACACGTTCACTGCTTAGATCTATATTTATAGTCAGCCTACTTTGATTCTAATTTTCCAGATGGCCAAACCACCGTAGCATACCTCTTCTACTCTAGGCACTGTACGTTCTTTTAAGCCACACCGCTTTTGTTCATATTGATTGATTTCACCAAAGCCGTCATTTCTCTCTTCATTCATCTTTCGTATTCGGATCTTGAAGCTCGCTTATTTTTATTCGTTCTAGCTCCGTGGTGCCCGTTATCGCATAATGTCTCCGACGCTGGTGTAGAGATTTAATTCAACAGATCACTGAACTTTCGATAAAATATTATAAATTCTAATAAAACCACTTTTATGTTATACTACGTATTCAAAAACAAAATAAAAATTGTTAGACGTTTTGGAATTTAAAATTTTTTAACGTTTAAATGTAACAGGAATGGGTGTAAGAACATTTTTTACTAACAATTGTGATAAAAAGGAAAATATTTTTTGTAGTTTATTTAATGTTTATTTGTTCAAATCATAACCTACACGGATATCGGCTATTATTTTATATTTATACATATGTTCATGAAACTTCCCTGACAAGGCAAAACACAAATCATAACTCCGAAAAGTTTAACTTACGAATGTGTGCCACTACTTATTTATTTATTGTGACAAAACAACTTACAGCTGTAGAAATATTAAATTAAAGTATTACAAAATAAATACTAACAAAGGCAATCACAATTCCCCAGATTACATTTCATATTAATACAAGGAAAAAACTTGACCATTCGAAATTTAACTATTCAATCATACTACTATGTCTAAAAAGATTTTTAGAAATATACCAAAAATAGTCTGAAACTATTTAAATTGAAACGATTTTAAATGAACAATTAAGCCTTGACTCCCGTTGAAGTCTTATCTATGAAAATTTCATTTCATATCGGTTATCAAGACAACAAATTCTGTATCTATTAAGTTGTATATAAAATTCCATATATCAGTTATACATCCTCTTTCCTTTATTTCTCTCTCTTTCTTCTTCCCCTCTCACCTATACCTTATCAAACAAAGTGAAGAAAATGCATTTAAATAAAATTTACTTTTTTTTTAGAGGATTGTAAATCATTTGCTAAATATTTAATAAAATATTGATAAAACTTTTCTGTTTGTAAGTTATATAAAATACCATAAGAAATTTCCTTATATCTCATTAAAAAAATACCTTTCGTTAATTTAAACTATAGTTTTATTTATGTCACATTTTATAACAATTTGCAATTCGTAATATTGTGGTAGAGCCGCGCTGTGGCGAACTTGACTGTAACATGAGAATGGGCCGGTGCGGTAAAATACCACACGGTCAAAACCACAGACGTGAAGTAACATTCAGCTGTTACGTTACTTCCAGTGAGCGAGTTCCGGCGGTCAAATCCCAACCCATTAAATATTCTGTTACATCCTAAAAGGTCAAAAGGTACTAATCGGAAGCTGCACACGTCCATGAGCGGCGGTGATCATTGTCTCGTATGAGCGTATATATATATGTACAAATAAAAATAATATATATATGTGTTTGTGTGTGTGTGTGTGTGTGTGTATACATATTGGGATTTTTTTATTTGAAGAGTTATCAAACGTCATCCCTCCTTTATCAGATATCCTATTCCTCATTTCTGTATAAAAAATTTTAGTTCCATTATCCACCTCTTAGCTTTATCATGGGAATTTTGTTACAAAATGTAATGTACTCGTATAAGAATCATCAAAACAAAACGAATAAGTTCAAGCCCGAGGGGTTTATTGGTAGCCCCCAAGAGTTCCACTATCCACCCCCTGTCTTCATCATTAGACCCTTGTTACAAAGTCTAATTATTTATAAGACTTATTAAAATAGAATAAATGAGCCCAAACTCGAGGGGTTTGTAGTAACCACTGACGAGTTCTACTATCCACCTTTTGGTTACATCATCAGACTTTCAACGCAAATGTAATTATATGGGACTCATTAAAACGAATCAAATAATCACAAACCTGAAAGCTTATTAGTGGCCATTGAACAGTAGTTTCTGTCCACAAATCGAAGTATCATTCTCAAACTTCTAGTCGTTAAGGAGCGCGGTAGCTGTCATCATCAGCTCAGCGCCATGAGATTATGACTTCCAGACACAATCACATGAATGACTAACACATAGAGCTCAAACACAGTATCTTTTCATTTTCCTGGGATGGGATCCCATCATCTCATGCTAACTTGGTGATTGAGACCACCTCGAGAGTTATAACTTTTCAAACAAAAGATTTCGAAATTACCTGACAAATGGCGAAGATATCGTATATTACATACAACAGAATACAATTGAATTGAGAATCTCGTCCTTTTTGAAGTCGGTTGAAAAATTGCGTACAGCTGGTTTAAAATTTGAAAATACAACGAACAAACTTATATCAAATTCAAAATATCTTTATTTCGTAGGATATAATATAATACTAGAAAAACATTATAACATTTAAAGGATTTAAAGTTTTTTCATATCACCACTTTTTTATTACCACTCGTTCGTAAGGCAATTATTAGATAAGACAGTTATCATATATAATTATAAAGCAGTTATCGTATACACATACGCTTTTACGATATAAATGAGACATTATCTTTAAATCTTTTTTGAAATTTCGAACTAATGATGTGATAATTAATGTTTATTAATTTTATGATACCATAACTTTACATTACAGCAAATCATAGTATCTATAATTCCTAATCGCGTTCGCTTGTTTGTTAAATCATCTATAGCAGCGTACCAAGTGACAAAGAAAGCCCCATTACAACCTCAAAATTTTTCCATGGCACTTCATTTGTCGATGAGCTTCGAAAGTCTGATTTCACGTAAACCCTTTTAGCGTTCTTGCCTTGTTGATACTTTAGTCTTTGAGGTGTTGTAGATATCGGAACAACGCCATTAATGTAATATATCTTTCTACTTGTCACCATAACAATGTTACATTATTTTGTTTCACAAAAACCACCACTTAGTGATTTTCCTTTATTTCCTTTTGAAATTTTTTAAGATGAAAGAGAGCATTCTTTATATAAATGAAATACATTCGATTCAGAAATAAATGACAATAGAATGCGTCCTTTACGCCATATTATATTTTAAAAATAAAAGTGTAGCGAAATTACGATGTGATTGTGATGATAATCAATTACAAAGATGTAAAATTGCAAACATCTTTTTGATAAAGACGTAAAGACAATTAAGTTAATTTTAATTAACTTAACTAAAAAATTTTAATTAACGAAATTAAAAATCAATATCGGATAACATTTTACTAAACAGAATTGGTACATTATTATTCCGTTGTGGAATGCGGGTGGTTACCGTCGCGGGAGGTTCTCCGCCGAGATTAAAACGATATTTCATACCGCAGGTACTTTCTGCCCCGAACCGAACCGGAAGAAGTACGTGATTCTGCAGTAGGAGGCCGGCTGCCGATAGCGGCCTCTATAAAGAGGGAAACGCGTTTTTGCGACACGATCGCGCGGTCGTAGTCCATCGAATTATCCCACCAAAGTGAGCAATTTGTTCATTTCGAATTTTGTTCTAAAGTTCCATATTATAGACAAAACGTTGCGATAGCTATTTTTTTTTTATAAATTCACGCCTGTTTCTCAGAAGGTTAGGCACTAGGCAGAGACTACAAATTTTCACATGGTACGGTCCTTGTATATCTTTCTTGCTTCGCTAATCATCAATATTTTCATGCGAGCGCATCGGTTGGGGATGTTTAAAATTTGGCCCTTTTTAATATGCAACTAATGTGGTGTACATAGTAATTCTATCCTTCGTCATATAAGTTTAATCGATGATGATCCTTCAAATAAAAGTTCAAAGAAAATAATCTATATATACATAGTTTCATTTAAAAATTTATCTGAGAAAATTTTCTGACAGAATTTGAAACTGCGCATTAAAATGGACGTCGTATATAAAGGGGTTCCACGACAAATAAAAACAAAATTGATATAGTTGCGAATTGGTGGTTATTCACTTTTGTATAAGCATTATAGGCGTTTGACTGCATTCATCATGATAAAATGATCAGGAAACTACATCATTATGGCGTCACAGGTCGATCCCTTGAACTCCTAAAGTCTTATCTAAGAAATTGAATTCAAAGGGTTGACGTTAATGGAAAGAGGTTGTCAGGATTTACAGTCAATAGGGGTGTGCTACAGGATTTATTTCTTGAACCATTTCTATTCCTAGTGTACATAAATGATCTACCACATCTTCATGGGATTGAATTATTTGCTGATGACACCTCCTAACTTTTTGAGATTAATAGGTATCAACCAGATTTTGACGAAGTAAACGGTACCATCTCTGAAATTCTTGAGTAATATAATATTAATAATCTTCTGCTTAATGAAAGGAAAACAAAATTTACAAAATTTTTCCTATCTAATTCTAAACTGATCGACACAAATGTTATGGTCAAAAAAGAGGTACTGGATATTGTGGACACGACCTTATTTCTTGGTCTCACTTTAGATGCTAAATTACATTGGAATTTTCATATTACGAGATTAATACAATGGCTTGGTTCTGCAGCATATGCAGTCCAAAGAACTCGACGACTTACAGATGAAAGCACCACGAGACTAGTTTATTTCAGTTTTTCATAGTTCCATTACTATGGAATTTTTTTATGAAGTCACGCAGCCGCTATTAACACAATTTTCGTTTACAGAAGCGAGCTATTCGTGCTGTTTATGATTTTAGACCAATGACATCTCTCAGAAAAAAATTTAAGGAAACCAATATCCTAACTTTAGCATCACAATACATATATGAAAATCTGGTATATATAATAATTATATGTCTATAATAAATATACATTTTACGATAATTACGAGGAAACAAAATAATGTAAATTATTTATAAAATTTCCGTAGACTTATGCTAATTTCATTACATGGATGTCTTTGAAATTTATAAATACAGTACGTAAAATTTTAAGCAAGTAAAACGGTGTCCGGTTACCTTATACGATAAATACAAGTGTCTCACTCGATCGCTTCAGGCGTCAATTCATAAATATAATTTTATAGGCGCCAGACTCCGAGATCGGGGCGTTTAGTACATTTTTATTGAATTCCTGTTATCCACTAGTTTCGACTTTACAGCTTTAAGCTTACTTTGTTTTGCTTCGTAATGAATAAAATAACACAATTTGTAAACAGTTTATTAAGCTATACGATTTTCTTTATCTAGATTTTTTTTAGTCGATCCAAATAAAGCATACACATTTCGATAACATATATGGGCACATAATACATTAATTATACTATTCACACATACGTCGGCTATCTATTTAGCTATATATATATAAAAGCGTAAACTGACTGACTTATATATCAACGTACAGCCTAGGCATTACTGGGTCTAGAGACTTGAAACCTTGTAGAGATTTATGTTATAATGTAAGCAGGCATTACGAAAGCATTTTTGTAAATTCAACCCCTAAAAAGGTAAAATGATGAAATACTGTTGTATGAAAAATCCGAAGCGCTGAACCATTTATATCAAAATTTATATTTTAACTAATCATTACTAATAACAAAATAGTGACATATAGTATTTAAAAGTAATACTAAAAGGAATGAAATGAGGTTGAAATTGTTATTTAAAAAAAAACCGCTGAAGGTATTGACATCGAAACTTACATTTTAGGTAATTATTAGAAAGGAGTAATAACAACATCCGTAATATGTTTGTTGGAAAACTAGCTCTAAGAAGGTGAAATAAGGGATGTAATTTTTTATGGAAAATTAAAACCGGGACGTTTATTTGGTACGTTTTTTTTTGTATTTAAACCATTTAT
>BGZK01002547.1:0-51566 GCA_005406025.1 Eumeta japonica | reverse complement strand
GCTGCGCCATGGTCACCCAGGTTTCACGCAGCGCGCAGAATGATAGCAGTAACGGGACGAGTGCCCGTAGGGCTGGCAGTTGTGACACTGCCCGGTAAGGCGCGTTTGCGGGGCTGCCCGCTTTGACGCCGGAGAGGAGCATACGCCCCTGATTTTGAAGAAGGCGTCTTAGTCGTTTTATCGTTGGCCTCGGCTGCCGGAGACCAAACCAAGTCGAGGGGTTTTGAATCGGTTCAGTATTCGGCGCAACCGACTGAAACCGAAGTTGAAGCAACGAGGTCTTCCTTGACCTCGTCAACTGGTATTTCCTTTAGGACTCCCCTAGGACTACCCGGGATTTGCCCTCTTAAGGGAGTAGGTATGAAATTTTAAACTTGTAACAACTATCAAGTTTTGCAGATTTTGAAATCTGCGACGGCTCGCTGCAAATCAACCCTGAACGGAATTGCGCGCTTGCGAGAATTGTATTCTTTATCAGCACCTTCTGCGCAGCTCGGTCCACCGACCTTGTCCCGAACGAACATAGGTGGTGGTTTCGCCACGCGGTGCGGGGTGGGGAGCGGTGACGCAGCCCGTCACCTGAAAGTTGTTTTCGCGGCCGCCTGCCTTGACTCCGCTATCGCCTACCGCCCCTGTGGGCTGCAGCAGCTGGGAAGGAGTCCTCCAGCTAACTGGAGAGGCATAAATCGAACTAGTCGATTTGCCGGAAGGTGTTGCCGCAACATTAGCCTTTTAGGCTTTCTTGGGCGGAGTTAGGCAGCACATAGACCCATCAGAGGTCTGCGTGAGGCCTGACGCTTTGGACCTTTGCGGCTCTACGGCGCCGGACCGTGGTGAAACCCGAGTGATCGGGAGTCACTTGAGGGGTCGGATTCCGAGTCAGAGGACGCTCCGGCGAGCGTTCGCGACCGTTTATTGACGCCTCGGCAGCGTGTATTCGAGATCCATTTCTGGATCGAATACCACTACCTGAGGGTCAGGGAGGCCGGGAAGATACAATGCCTCGAACTCCCGCAGGAGGTCGAGGCCGCGCCCGTTAGGAACGCTTGAAGTTTGATTTATCCATTGCGGTGGCCGCAAGAGTGTTCGGCCGATGTCGACGCGCCCGCAGCACCGCAGATGGTGCGACGCGACGACATACGCGCGCGGCGGGCCGTGGTAAAACGAAATAAGGGGCGCGGGGACGCGGGGCGCGGTGCGGTAGGCCGCAAAACGCGACGACGCGCGCGGAACACGACGCGCACGCAACACTGGCGCGACCCCGCAGGCGGGGATCGCAGCGTTTAACTAGGACACGGATACCACCTCGTGCCGGTTGTTGACACCGTTAGGTTACCCCGGCACGGTGGTGGTGATGTGACACGGCGCTATGTGGCCTCGGCGTCAACACCTGCAACACAGAAACACACTGAAGAACACTAGCAACTGGTAACCACACACTTACTGGCGCTGTAGCGCGACCGTTCAGCGCGGAGACCGGACGTCGAATGCGCGAACCGAGTATCCACTCCACGTTTATGTCCGGATATTTTGCCCCACCAGAAAATGTCTGCGCGGGGAGCGGGGAGCTGTAGGTGCTACGCCATAGCGTGATTCGATCTATGAAGTTTTGTATAGTGTAGTCAAATATAATTTACTTAATATCGATATATATAAAAAATCGATTAATCGATCGATTTTTTATTTAGTGTTTATGGAGGATCGATGATGATGATGCATTTAAATATGCAATATGAAGAACAAATAAAAATAGATAGATACATACGACGATATAACAAACAAACAGTAGTTGTCCAACAATGCCTAGCCTATCTATTATGTCTGATGTGGCAAATTTAATACAGGCTTCGATCGATCGATCGAGTACGTAGTAACGTACCGTAGATAGAAACAATTTACGACAACAGCTGTGGCCCCTGGCCGTTTTATGCGTTCGTTTTAAGAAACGCGCGCGCACGACAACGACACGACACGGACACACAAAGTAGTAATGTAATGTAATGTCGAACCGCGACCGTTCGTGCAAACTCCAGGCGCGCTCGCCACGGATGCGACGGGCGAGTCTGCGTCCCGGCATGATGGTGACGCGTTTGGCGTGTATCGCGCAAGATTCGTATCTTCGAAGAGACCGACCAGGTACCGCTAGCCCCTGGAGGGCCATCACGGCGGAGCTCTGGAACCGCAGGTCGGTCTTGAAGTCTTGCGCTATCTCGCGAACGAGTCGCTGAAATGGCAGCTTACGAATCAACAGCCCGTGCTCTTCTTAGCGACGGATCTCGCGAAGGGCGACAGTTCCCGGCCTGTAGTGGTGAGGTTCTTCACGCCGCCGGTGGCCGGTGCGCTTTGCGGGCGGCCTTCGCCGCGAGCTGTTTACGTGGCGCCTTACCGCCGGTCGATTTACGAGCCGTCTGCTTTGCGGGCCATGACCGACTATTACACAATACGCCACGCAGCACAAATATCACACACGAATCGTTACTACTCACCGAGCGCTGCGGTAGAAGTTACAAAGCGTGCGATACGACGGTTGCCAGGACCGGTGTGAGGCGGCGACCGCATACGATCAAATTTATAATCTTACGCCTCCTCCTCCATCCGTCCGTCCGTCCGTCGATCCCCACCTTATTATCTTGCCGGTCCTATGGATTTTCTCGTTAGAATTTCCATTTTCCTTTTCGATCGATACCTACCCTAAATGAGGCTGTCTTATTAGGCGTTATGTATATATTATTTTTTTATTAATTTTTAATTTTTTTTTTTTTTTTTTTATTTTTAATTTTTATTATTTTTTTATTACTATTATTATTATTATTTTTTTTTTTTTTTATATATATATTATATTATTATATTATATATATATATATAAACGCACTAAAAGACACTAAAACGAAAACGGAGAAACGATGATCGCGCGAATACGGATAGTCGGGAGCTGATCGATTAACGCGATTATATCTTTGTTGTTATTAATTAATGAATGATATTATCAATGAACGGAATGAATGAATTATTCGTTTGCGGTGTACGATGACGAGCGGAAGGTGTACAGGTATCTATCTATCTATCTATCTATGTATGTATGTTTGTCAAGGAAACAGAGTTGATATAAATTTGTGGCCCTGAAAGGGCCGTTTGTTTGTTTGACCGACTGTGGTATGATGTGTCGCAGCGAGCAGCAGAGCAGAGCAGAGCAGAGCGGCGGCGTAACCTCGGCGAGCGGCGCGCAAGCGCTCACGCTCACTTAGAGCTGGTGTACTTGGTCACGGCCTTCGTACCTTCGCTGACTGCGTGCTTCGCCAACTCGCCGGGCAGCAGCAGACGGACAGAGGTCTGCACCTCCTCGATGTTATCGTCGAACGTTTGTTGTAGTGCGCGAGGCGAGACGCTTCGGCGGCTATACGCTCGAATATGTCGTTCACGAAAGAGTTCATGATCGACATGGCCTTGCTAGATATACCGGTGTCCGGATGGACCTGCTTGAGCACCTTGTAGATGTAGATGGCGTAACTCTCCTTCCTCTTGTGCTTCTTTTCTTGTCAGATTTGGAGATGTTCTTCTGAGCCTTACTGACTTCTTCGCCGCCTTTCCACTAGTCTTGGCGGCATGATGATAGTACTACTACCAGAAACACACTTTAACGCAACACACGAACACGCTAACACGAACGAGTAAGCGGAGCGGGATTAGCGAGCGAGTAATATACGAATTGTATATTGTAAAAACGCTGAAGCCGCTAGTTACGGCTTAGGCGAGCCGCGTCGGCAATCGTTAAACGAGCCACGGTTCTATCGTCGGCCAATCGTATACCTCCATTTTGAACAATTTAACCGTTTAACCGTCCGTTTTGACGGTTGAGCGCGGGGCGGCGGCGTTTCATCAATCGCTACCCCTCGCCCCTCGCGCGCGCGCCGTTACTGTCTCACGTCAGAGTTATACCGTCTCTTTCCCTCTCACGCGATGCATACCGCCTATTACTACTATCACTATTACTATTACTACTATCGCTATTACTATTACTACTATCGCTATTACTATTACTACTATTATATCACTATTACTATTGCTATTGCTATTACTATTACTATTGCTATTACTATCACTATTACTATCGCTATTACTATATCGCTATCACTATCACTATTATTATTCTCGTTGAATGACAATAACTCTCTGTAATATAAATTGTTTACTAATTTATGGCCGCCGCCCAATAGAGACGATTAATATATAATTATTAATTAATAATCATCGTTTTGACAGCAAAGAGGCAAAGAGCAAAGGGCCAAAAAGCATTGCAAGACTCTACTGCACCTATCGCTAAGTCGCTTTATCTTTATTTATTTTATGGCTTGTTTTTATCGAAATCGAACAAGTAGTAGTTAGTTATTTCGATCACGACTAAGCGGGAAGAAGAATGTAGACTTAGTTCGATAATGTTCGCCCCCTTGCTGCAAGCGACAAGCGTTATTAGGATAGAGATATACATAAATGATCAAGGTTAATTAATAAATTAATTTGTGTTGTTTGTCTTACTAAAGTGTAATAATATCGACAGGTGTCGACGATGATGCCGGTATGCGAAACTCGTTCTCAAACGAATATTGTGGCCCTGAAAAGGGCCGTTTCTCAGAGTCAGCGTACGCTACGGCAGACTGTGGCTTACGCCTTCTTTCGGTCTTCTTCGGCAGCAATACCGCCTGAATGTTCGGCAGTACGCCTCCCTGGGCGATCGTCACGCCGCTAAGGAGCTTGTTCAGCTCCTCGTCGTTGCGTATCGCGAGCTGAAGATGTCTAGGGATGATCCTGGTCTTCTTGTTGTCGCGCGCCGCGTTACCGGCCAACTCGAGCACCTCGGCGGCGAGATATTCCATAACGGCGGCCAGGTAGACGGGAGCACTGGCGCCGACGCGCTCCGCATAGTTACCCTTGCGCAGCAGCCTATGAATACGGCCGACGGGGAATTGAAGACCGGCTCGATTCGAACGCGACTTCGCCTTTCCCTTCACTTTACCACCTTTCCACGGCCGGACATAGTTCGAGAGCGAGTCGAACGACAACAACGACACTGAATAAAACTATGTACACACCACGCGCGCGCGCGTTAACGACAATGAATGAATGTAGTTTCAGCGTGAATTACGATAAAACGGTCTTTATACTGATTCACGTTCGCCGAGCGGAGGGTTCACGCGCGCGCAACGGCTACGGATGGGGCTACGCACGGGGAGTGCGGTGCGATGCGCGGGTACGGCGGCTCGAGCCGGCCGGTCGGCGGCAAGAGATATCGATGATGAAAAAAAAATTTTCTATCTCTGAACTCTGTTTTGACTCGTATCGACCGTCTGACGACAATATTTCCATTTGATAGATAGATAAATGGAAAAAAAATAAAAATATATCGTTCATCGATATCGATATATTTATTATAAATATGTACGGACATCCCTAGAGCGAGTGACAGCAGCGAGCGGCAGCATTCTGACAGTCGGGCAGTCGGCGGAGCCAGCGGCGGCAGCGGAGCGGGAGGGAGCGGGAGCGGAGCGGGAGGAGCCGTATTCCTGCGACACGGCTCCGAACGAGACGACGGCGACGGCGACGGCGATGTTGAATGAATAAATAAATAAATATGTGTATCATCTCCGCGTCATCTTTAGAGAGGATCGGACGTGTCGACAGACATACACAGTCGGAAACTCTACTCGCGAACCGAAATCGATAATATCGATCGATCGATCGATCGATCGAATCGACATGTGTCGACAGGGAACAAACGTAACAATTTATTTATTTTGCTATCATTTCGGGAATTACAAGTGAGACGAGTTTTATAAATACTAGTAGTATATTATCGATATTTCGTAGGGAAAGAGGTAGATACTTAATTAATTATATATTTATTTATTAAGTAATAAATAATCGATCGATTAGGTGGGTGTAGGCAGTCGTCAGAAACCATAGGCATACGCATCTCGGAGGTATGTGATAGCCCTGAAAAGGGCTTTTGGTTGTTGTCAGTCGCAACAGAGATAAGGCGGCGGCGGCAGTAGTAATATAACGTTCTCTCGAAGTCGAAACCGTCGTCGACATCGAACGTCACATTATTATATTACTTTCGGCGGCCTTCTTCGCGGCGGCGGGTTTCGCCTTCGGCGTCGCGGCCTCTTCGGCTTCGGAGCTTTCGGTTTTAGTCGGCGGTTTGGCGGTCTTCGCCTTCGGCGCTACGCCGCCCTTCGCTTTGGCTTTCGCCTTCGCCGCGGCGGAGGCGGCGGGCTTCTTCGCGGCGGCGGAGGCGGCAGCTGCCGCTGCGCGGCGGCGGCGGCCTTCTCTTTGGGGTCGGCGCTTTAGATTTCGTCGTCGGAGAACCGGCCGCGGCGGCCGCGCTTTTCCTCTTGCCGCGGCGCCGGAAGAGGCGATCGCGGCGGCGGAGTGCCGCCGCCGCCGGCTCTCGACGAAGCGGCGGAGGACGCAGACTTAGAGCCGGCTGTTTCGCCCTGCTCAGCCTACGGCGACTCCACCGCTCCCACCGCCGCCGCCGCCGCCGGAGGACTTTTTCGAACCGGAAGATGACTTAGACTCGAGCTTGAACGAACCGGACGCGCCCTTACCCTTCGTCTGTATCAAAGTTCCGGATTCGACTGCGCTTTTCAGATATTTTATGAAAGGCGCATGCTTCGGCGTCTACCTTGTATTGGGCGGCGATATATTTCTTGATGGCCTGCAGAGAAGAACCGCTGCGCTCCTTCAGCTCCCTGATCGCGTTGTTGACCATCTCGGAAGTCTTCGGATGCGTCGGTTTCGCCTTCGGCTTTGACGACACCGCCGCCGCCACCGACCGCGGTAGCCTTCGGTTTCGCCGCGGCGGCGGGAGTCGTCGGCGCCGGTGCTTCGGATGCGACTGCGGTATCGGCCATTGTCGAAGGTGGAGTGGAGAACACCGACAAGAAATCACCACAATATCACTTATTTATTTAACCCACGCACAACAATAACAACAACACTTTATATCTGTCTTATTGACTGACTGACTGACTGACTGACTGACTTACGAACAACCAACTAGAATTGTAAAAGTACAATTATTTTTCACAAACGAACGGAACGCGGCGAATGCAGATTCGAACGAACGCGAGGTACGCGAAACGTGAGGCGCCACTATCGACCACCTCGCGAACGGTCGGATATACCGTAATGAGCGCCTCGCGGCCGACGGATCGTTTCTCGTCGACGTTGTTACAACTTTTCACTTGACCTCTCGGCTTTTAACGATTCGAACCTTATCCGGGATCGATGTCGCGGTCCGAAGTAGAAATTACGATTCGGTTTGAGTCGCTCTATCGTCGCGTTCCGATAAATAGGACGAGGGACGCCGCTATATACCGTATCGAACGCACGAAAGTCCGGCTGACGTCGTTGCGACGCCGGTGCTTCGCTTTAATTTAGTTAATTTTCAATTTTACAAATCGTTCGGCGCCATCGTGACCCTCTCGATAGACGGCCACGATAACGTTCCATCGTCGACCGCACGCGTCGCGAGGCTAACGTGAGACTCTGTTCGTTTCGAGAGGTCCGAAATCGGACTAGGTAAAACACACAGATCCATCGGACCGACGCCCGTAGACGTTCACTCTCGCCTTGCTATTCCACTAACCGAACCTAACCGCCCGAGAAGTGGGCCGAACGTGGCGAACGACACTATTCGAAATAGTCGCGTAGAGAGTAAGTGAATAAATAAATGAATAATAAAAAATAAAAAAAAATAATAATAATTAAAAAAAAAAATAATAAAATAAAACTCGGAATACGCTCGTGCTCGACAATCTCGATCGAGCCTTCACATCATGTACGTACGAGTAGTGGATACTTAGATAGATTCGTTTTCCATTTTAACTGCTTACTATAACTATATATATATATATAAATATAAATAACATTAATTACGATACTACTGAAATCTTCGATGGTCGTTAATACCTCCGCCGGTTGCAGGATGCGGCAGCGCAACGGGAAACGGGAGAGGAAAGAAACTTCAAGTCCGATAGATCGGATATTGCCCGAGGAGTAGCAATAACAATACTATATTTTCATTCTTATTTCTTTGTTTCGGGAGATTGTTACGATAGTACACGTGCGGTCGATTCGAATGAATGACAAATCGAGCGAGTGAGTGAGTGAGTGAGTGACTATTTTGATACAATAAATGGAGAAATTTAACCCGACTCCATCGAACCTAACTCGGTTTAACCTAACCTTCGAAGACCTAACTTTAAAAAAATAAATAAAATAAAATAAAATAATTGCTCGACTCGACAGTCCGTCGAGAGGGAGAGAAGAGAGACAATGTCGTAAAGAAACAATCATTATATATAAGTGAATGTTTTGTGGCCCTGAAAAGGGCCTTTTCCATCTGATCCGCGAGCGAGGCGAGGCGAGACGAGACTCGTAGACTCGTAGATTCGTAGATTCGTCGCGGGCCGGGCCGTTTAACCGCCGAACCCGTAGAGGGTGCGCCCCTGACGTTTCAGCGCGTAAACGACGTCCATAGCGGTGACGGTCTTCCTTTTCGCGTGCTCGGTGTAGGTGACCGCGTCACGGATCACGTTCTCGAGGAACACTTTCAGCACTCCGCGCGTCTCTTCGTAAATCAGACCGGATATACGTTTCACGCCGCCCCTGCGAGCGAGACGACGGATAGCCGGCTTGGTGATGCCCTGGATGTTATCGCGGAGCACTTTCCCAGACGCTTCGCTCCACCTTTCCGAGTCCCTTGCCTCCTTTCCACGGCCCGTCATCTTGCTGCTGCTGCTGCTGTCGCTACGTTAATGAACACAAAAATAAACCCGTTCGACCGCACGTATACTATAATACTATCTATCCTCGACCGATTACGGCGACGATCCGACGAGAACTGAACGCGAACCGAGTATCCACTCCACGTTTTATGTCCTCGGATATTTTGCCCCACCAGAAAATGTCTGCGCGAGCGGAGCGGGGAGCTGTAGGTGCTACGCCAGCGCCATACGATTCGATTCGATGACTCTAGTTTTGTATAGTGTAGTCAAATATAATTTACTTAATATCGATAATTATATAAAAAATGAAAAAAAATCGATTAATCGATCGATTTTTTTTTTTTTATTTAGTGTTTATGGAGTGATCGATGATGATGATGCATTTAAATATGCAATATGAAGAACAAATAAAAATAGATAGATACATACGACGATATAACAAACAAACAGTAGTTGTCCAACAATGCCTAGCCTATCTATTATGTCTGATGTGGCAAATTTAATATAGGCTTCGATCGATCGATCGAGTACGTAGTAACGTAGTATAGATAGAAACAATTTACGACAACAGCTGTGGCCCTGAAAAGGGCCGTTTTATGCGTTCGTTTTAAGGGAAACGCGCGCGCACGACAACGACACGGACACGGACACACACAAAGTAGTAATGTAATGTAATGTCGAACCGCGACCGTGTCGTGTGCAAACTCGCGCTTAGGCGCGCTCGCCACGGATGCGACGGGCGAGCTGTATGTCCTTCGGCATGATGGTGACGCGTTTGGCGTATCGCGCACAGATTCGTATCTTCGAAGAGACCGACCAGGTACGCCTCGCTAGCCTCCTGGAGGGCCATCACGGCGGAGCTCTGGAACCGCAGGTCGGTCTTGAAGTCTTGCGCTATCTCGCGAACGAGTCGCTGAAATGGCAGCTTACGAATCAACAGCTCCGTGCTCTTCTGATAGCGACGGATCTCGCGAAGGGCGACAGTTCCCGGCCTGTAGCGGTGAGGCTTCTTCACGCCGCCGGTGGCCGGTGCGCTTTTGCGGGCGGCCTTCGTCGCGAGCTGTTTACGTGGCGCCTTACCGCCGGTCGATTTACGAGCCGTCTGCTTCGTGCGGGCCATGACCGACTATCTACTTACAATACGCTATACGCAGCACACACACAAATATCACACACGAATCCGCGGTTACTACTCACCGCGCTGCGGGTAGAAGTTACTAAAGCGTGCGATACGATCGGTTACAGGGGACTGTATGGTGTGAGGCGGCGACCGCATACGATCAAATTTATAATCTACGCCTCCTCCTCCATCCGTCCGTCCGTCCGTCGATCCCCACCTTATTATCTTGCCGGTCCTATGGATTTTCTCGTTAGAATTTCCATTTTCCTTTTCGATCGATACCTACCCTAAATGAGGCTGTCTTATTAGGGCGTTATGTATATATTATTTTTTTATTAATTTTTAATTTTTTTTTTATTTTTTTTATTTTTAATTTTTATTATTTTTTATTACTATTATTATTATTTTTTTTTATATATATATATATATATATATATATATATATATATATATATATAAACGCACTAAAAGACACTAAAACGAAAAACGGAGAAACGATGATCGCGCGAATACGGATAGTCGGGAGCTGATCGATTAACGCGATTATATCATTGTTGTTAATTAACAATGATATTGATATTATAAATGAACGGAATGAATGAATTATTCGTTTGCGGTGTACGATGACGAGCGGAAGGTGTACAGTATCTATCTATCTATCTATCTATGTATGTATGTTTGTCAAGGAAACAGAGTTGATATAAAATTTGTGGCCCTGAAAAGGGCCGTTTGTTTGTTTGACCGACTGTTGTGGTATGATGTGTCGCAGCGAGCATAGCAGAGCAGAGCAGAGCAGAGCGGCGGCACGTAACCTCGGCGAGCGGCGCGCAAGCGCTCACGCTCACTTAGAGCTGGTGTACTTGGTCACGGCCTTCGTACCTTCGCTGACTGCGTGCTTCGCCAACTCGCCGGGCAGCAGCAGACGGACAGAGGTCTGCACCTCCTCGATGTTATCGTCGAACGTTTGTTGTAGTGCGCGAGGCGAGACGCTTCGGCGGCTATACGCTCGAATATGTCGTTCACGAAAGAGTTCATGATCGACATGGCCTTGCTAGATATACCGGTGTCCGGATGGACCTGCTTGAGCACCTTGTAGATGTAGATGGCGTAACTCTCCTTCCTCTTGTGCTTCTTCTTTTCTTGTCAGATTTGGAGATGTTCTTCTGAGCCTTACCGGACTTCTTCGCCGCCTTTCCACTAGTCTTGGGCGGCATGATGATAGTACTACTACCAGAAACACACTTTACTTAACGCACACACGAACACGCTAACACGAACGAGTAAGCGGAGCGGGATTAGCGAGCGAGTAATATACGAATTGTATATTGTAAAAACGCTGAAGCCGCTAGTTACGGCTTAGGCGAGCCGCGTCGGGCAATCGTTAAACGAGCCACGGTTCTATCGTCGGCCAATCGTATACCTCCATTTTGAACAATTTAACCGTTTAACCGTCCGTTTTGACGGAGCGCGGGCGGCGGCGTTTCATCAATCGCTACTCCCCTCGCCCCATCGCGCGCGCGCCGTTACTGTCTCACGTCAGAGTTATACCGTCTCTTTCCTCTCACGCGATGCATACCGCCTATTACTACTATCACTATTACTATTACTACTATCGCTATTACTATTACTACTATCGCTATTACTATTACTACTATTGCTATCACTATTGCTATTGCTATTGCTATTATATTGCTATTGCTATTGCTATTGCTATTACTATCACTATTACTATCGCTATCACTATTACTATTGCTATCGCTATCACTATCACTATTATTATTCTCGTTGAATGACAATAACTCTCTCGTAATATAAATTGTTTACTAATTATGGCCGCCCAATAGAGACGATTAATATATAATTATTAATTAATAATCATCGTTTTGACAGCAAAGAGGCAAAGAGCAAGGGCAAAAGCATTGCAAGACTCTACTGCACCTATCGCTAAGTCGCTTTATCTTTATTTATTTTATGGTTTGTTTTATCGAAATCGAACAAGTAGTAGTTAGTTATTTCGATCACGACTAAGCGGGAAGAAGAATGTAGACTTAGTTCGATAATGTTCGCCCCTTGCTGCAAGCGACAAGCGTTATTAGGATAGAGATATACATAAATGATCAAGGTTAATTAATAAATTAATTTGTGTTGTTTGTCTTACTAAAGTGTAATAATATCGACAGGTGTCGACGATGATGCCGGTATGCGAAACTCGTTCTCAAACGAACAATATTGTGGCCCTGAAAGGGCCGTTTCTCAGAGTCAGCGTACGCTACGGCAGACTGTGGCTTACGCCTTTTCGGTCTTCTTCGGCAGCAATACCGCCTGAATGTTCGGCAGTACGCCTCCCTGGGCGATCGTCACGCCGCTAAGGAGCTTGTTCAGCTCCTCGTCGTTGCGTATCGCGAGCTGAAGATGTCTAGGGATGATCCTGGTCTTCTTGTTGTCGCGCGCCGCGTTACCGGCCAACTCGAGCACCTCGGCGGCGAGATATTCCATAACGGCGGCCAGGTAGACGGGAGCACTGGCGCCGACGCGCTCCGCATAGTTACCCTTGCGCAGCAGCCTATGAATACGGCCGACGGGGAATTGAAGACCGGCTCGATTCGAACGCGACTTCGCCTTTCCCTTCACTTTACCACCTTTCCACGGCCGGACATAGTTCGAGAGCGAGTCGAACGACAACAACGACACTGAATAAAACTATACACACCACGCGCGCGCGCGTTAACGACAATGAATGAATGTAGTTTCAGCGTGAATTACGATAAAACGGTCTTTTATACTGATTCACGTTCGCCGAGCGGAGGGTTCACGCGCGCGCAACGGCTACGGATGGGGCTACGCACGGGGGGGAGTGCGGTGCGATGCGCGGGTACGGCGGGGCTCGAGCCGGCCGGCCGGTCGGCGGCAAGAGATATCGATGATGAAAAAAAAAAAATTTTCTATCTCTGAACTCTGTTTTGACTCGTATCGACCGTCTGACGACAATATTTCCATTTGATAGATAGATAAATGGAAAAAAAAAAAAATATATCGTTCATCGATATCGATATATTTATTATAAATATGTACGGACATCCCTAGAGCGAGTGACAGCAGCGAGCGGCAGCATTCTGACAGTCGGGCAGTCGGGCGGAGCCCCCCGCGCGGCGGCAGCGGGAGCGGGAGCGGGAGCGGGAGCGGGAGCGGGAGGAGCCGTATTCCTGCGACACGGCTCCGAACGAGACGACGGCGACGGCGACGGCGATGTTGAATGAATAAATAAATAAATATGTGTGTATCATCTCCGCGTCATCTTTAGAGAGGATCGGACGTGTCGACAGACATACACAGTCGGAAACTCTACTCGCGAACCGAAATCGATAATATCGATCGATCGATCGATCGATCGAATCGACATGTGTCGACAGGGAACAAACGTAACAATTTATTTATTTTGCTATCATTTCGGGGAATTACAAGTGAGACGAGTTTTATAAATACTAGTAGTATATTATCGATATTTCGTAGGGAAAGAGGTAGATACTTAATTAATTATATATTTATTTATTAAGTAATAAATAATCGATCGATTAGGTGGGTGTAGGCAGTCGTCAGAAACCATAGGCATACGCATCTCGGAGGCATGTGATAGCCCTGAAAAGGGCTTTTTGGTTGTTGTCAGTCGCAACAGAGATAAGGCGGCGGCGGCAGTAGTAATATAACGTTCTCTCGAAGTCGAAACCGTCGTCGACATCGAACGTCACATTATTATATTACTTTTCGGCGGCCTTCGCGGCGGGTTTCGCCTTCGGCGTCGCGGCCTCTTCGGCTTCGGAGCTTTCGGTTTTAGTCGGCGGTTTTGGTCTTCTTCGCCTTCGGCGCTACGCCGCCCTTCGCTTTGGCCGTTTCGCCTTCGCCGCGGCGGAGGCGGCGGGCTTCTTCGCGGCGGCGGAGGCGGCAGCCGCTGCGGCCGCGGCGGCGGCGGCGGCCTTCTCTTTGGGGTCGGCGCTTTAGATTTCGTCGTCGGAGAACCGGCCGCGGCGGCCGCGCTTTCTCCGGCGCCGGAAGAGGCGATCGCGGCGGCGGAGTTCTTGCCGCCGCCGCCGGCTCTCGACGAAGCGGCGGAGGACGCAGACTTAGAGCCGGCTCGTTTCGCCTGCCTCGCGCCTACGGCGACTCCACCGTTCCCACCGCCGCCGCCGCCGCCGGAGGACTTTTTCGAACCGGAAGATGACTTAGACTCGAGCTTGAACGAACCGGACGCGCCCTTACCCTTCGTCTGTATCAAAGTTCCGGATTCGACTGCGCTTTTCAGATATTTCCTTATGAAAGGCGCATGCTTCTCGGCGTCTACCTTGTATTGGGCGGCGATATATTTTGATGGCCTGCAGAGAAGAACCGCTGCGCTCCTTCAGCTCCCTGATCGCGTTGTTGACCATCTCGGAAGTCTTCGGATGCGTCGGTTTCGCCTTCGGCTTTGACGACACCGCCGCCGCCACCGACCGCGGTAGCCTTCGGTTTCGCCGCGGCGGCGGGAGTCGTCGGCGCCGGTGCTTCGGATGCGACTGCGGTATCGGCCATTGTCGAAGGTGGAGTGGAGAACACCGACAAGAAATCACCACAATATCACTTATTTATTTAACCCACGCACAACAATAACAACAACACTTTATATCTGTCTTATTGACTGACTGACTGACTGACTGACTGACTTACGAACAACCAACTAGAATTGTAAAAGTACAATTATTATTTTCACAAACGAACGGAACGCGGCGAATGCAGATTCGAACGAACGCGAGGTACGCGAAACGTGAGGCGCCACTATCGACCACCTCGCGAACGGTCGGATATACCGTAATGAGCGCCTCGCGGCCGACGGATCGTTTCTCGTCGACGTTGTTACAACTTTTCACTTGACTCTTTTTAACGATTCGAACCTTATCCGGGATCGATGTCGCGGTCCGAAGTAGAAATTACGATTCGGTTTGAGTCGCTCTATCGTCGCGTTCCGATAAATAGGACGAGGGACGCCGCTATATACCGTATCGAACGCACGAAAGTCCGGCTGACGTCGTTGCGACGCCGGTGCTTCGCTTTAATTTAGTTAATTTTCAATTTTACAAATCGTTCGGCGCCATCGTGACCCTCTCGATAGACGGCCACGATAACGTTCCATCGTCGACCGCACGCGTCGCGAGGCTAACGTGAGACTCTGTTCGTTTCGAGAGGTCCGAAATCGGACTAGGTAAAACACACAGATCCATCGGACCGACGCCCGTAGACGTTCACTCGCCTTGCTATTCCACTAACCGAACCTAACCGCCCGAGAAGTGGGCCGAACGTGGCGAACGACACTATTCGAAATAGTCGCGTAGAGAGTAAGTAAGTGAATAAATAAATGAATAATAAAAAAATAAAAAAATAATAATAATTAAAAAAAAAAATAATAAAATAAAACTCGAATACGCTCGTGCTCGACAATCTCGATCGAGCCTTCACATCATGTACGTACGAGTAGTGGATACTTAGATAGATTCGTTTTCCATTTTAACTGCTTACTATAACTATATATATATATATATAAATATAAATAACATTAATTACGATACTACTGAAATCTTCGATGGTCGTTAATACCTCCGCCGGTTGCAGCGATGCGGCAGCGCAACGGGAAACGGGAGAGGAAAGAAACTTCAAGTCCGATAGATCGGATATTGCCCGAGGAGTAGCAATAACAATACTATATTTTCATTCTTATTTCTTTGTTTCGGGAGATTGTTACGATAGTACACGTGCGGTCGATTCGAATGAATGACAAATCGAGCGAGTGAGTGAGTGAGTGACTATTTTGATACAATAAATGGAGAAATTTAACCCGACTCCATCGAACCTAACTCGGTTTAACCTAACCTTCGAAGACCTAACTTTAAAAAAAAATAAATAAAATAAAATAAAATAATTGCGCTCGACTCGACAGTCCGTCGAGAGGGAGAGAAGAGAGACAATGTCGTAAAGAAACAATCATTATATATAAGTGAATGTTTTGTGGCCCTGAAAAGGGCCTTTTCCATCTGATCCGCGAGCGAGGCGAGGCGAGACGAGACTCGTAGACTCGTAGATTCGTAGATTCGTCGCGGGGGCCGTTTAACCGCCGAACCCGTAGAGGGTGCGCCCCTGACGTTTCAGCGCGTAAACGACGTCCATAGCGGTGACGGTCTTCCTTTCGCGTGCTCGGTGTAGGTGACCGCGTCACGGATCACGTTCTCGAGGAACACTTTCAGCACTCCGCGCGTCTCTTCGTAAATCAGACCGGATATACGTTTCACGCCGCCCTGCGAGCGAGACGACGGATAGCCGGCTTGGTGATGCCCTGGATGTTATCGCGGAGCACTTTCCCAGACGCTTCGCTCCACCTTTCCGAGTCCCTTGCCTCCTTTCCACGGCCCGTCATCGCTGCTGCTGCTGTCGCTACGTTAATGAACACAAAAATAAACCCCGTTCGACCGCACGTATACTATAATACTATCTATCCTCGACCGATTACGGCGACGATCCGACGAGAACTGAACGCGAACCGATTTTTTTTTTGTTTTCCTCAGCGACGAGAGAGGTAAAATGTCTATCCTGCACACCTCGCGCCCGTACGCGTGGGTAGTGTGGGACTGAAACCCACAAAAATTCCCTGAAGA
This sequence comes from Eumeta japonica, assembly GCA_005406025.1. Taxonomy (NCBI): domain Eukaryota; kingdom Metazoa; phylum Arthropoda; class Insecta; order Lepidoptera; family Psychidae; genus Eumeta; species Eumeta japonica. Next base: position 34,983 of record BGZK01002547.1, on the reverse strand, counting down.
AAGCATAATTGGTTCGGCGATGCTGTTAGCTGGTATTCTGTTCAGCTTCACCTTGGCCGGACAACACACGGTGTTGACGGCGCGTGACGTGGGGATCTCATGAGATCCCTCGGCATAGGAAGTCACTGGAACACCAGCACGGGTTGGGTCCATTTTGTTATCCAGACCGGGAGTGGTCCGAGCGCGATAGATGACCTAAGATCTAGGTCAATGTAAAATCTAGAATAAACCAATGACTATTCAATCGTCATTTTGTTTATTTAGATCTCTGAGCCTTTCGACTTCGACTGTGAAATCGTCAGGCGGATCGGTGATAATATTCCGTGGCCTACGGATAAAGTGATAGGAGGTGGCGCCTCGTAGGAGGCTGCTGCTGAGAGTAGCGGATTCGGGTGCGATTCCGCGATTGAGAAAACGCTCGGAGGCGTCTTTCATGTATTTACGGATTGATGGTAAATCTAAGTCCCTGTGAAGGACTGAATTTTGACGCACCAATGTGCATTGGTGGCGGTTCTGCAGAATTTATTCTGCAGGACTTGCAGTTTTGAGTCTGTTCGGAGCGGCGTGAGCAAACACTGGAGATGCGTATGTCAGCACCGTCCTTATGCACATTAGGTAGAGGGTACGCTTATTGCGTAGTGAAAGTTTGCTATTTCTACCGAGCATGCCTTTAAGGCGTGACTGGTAGAAAATTGCTGTTTTTCTGACACGCTTGATGTGGTCTCGGAAGTGGAGATTTCTGTCAAGCGTGATGCCTAGATATTTGTAGGTATGTTGCCACGGAATAGGTGTGTTGTTGATACGGAGGGGAGGGGTACCGCGAGCGACTACTTCTGGACTCCTGCCTTTTCTATAAATAAACGATATTGCTGCCGATTTCTCGGCATTCACCTCGATCCTCCAGGTTTGAAACCATCGAGCCAGCTCCTCGATGGCCATCTGGAGGAGAGGGTAGATGCTTCGCTCTGTTTGGCCGCGCAGGTACAGGGCGGTATCGTCCGCGAACAACGCTAGCTGGACGCCTGACGACGATCGCGGTATATCATTTGTGTACACGGAGTACAGAAGGGGAGAGAGCGCTGAGCCTTGAGGAACTCCCGCTCTTATCATTCTTCTGGACGAATGTGTATTTTCATGTTTGAATACGAAGTGTCTGTCAGTTAAGTAGTTGTGTATGATAAGTATGAGACGATCGGGGACTTTTAGAAGATATAATTTGTGAATGAGACCTGCGTGCCATACTCTGTCAAAGGCCTTGGCTACATCGAAAAGACCGCTACGGTCCTTTCTTTGTTTTAAACCCTCCGTGATGTATTCTACTAGCCGGAGGGCTTGGGCAAGAGTGATTCGGTCTGAACCCGAATTGTTCGTTAATGATAAGGCCTTTGCTGAATAAGTAGTCGCTTAAACGCGTCTTTAGAATCTTTTCGTACATTTTGCCTAGACCGCTCAATAGGCTGATTGGTCTATAGCTAGCCGGGAGGTCACGAGGTTTCCCAGGCTTTGGGATGCCGATTACCTCGGCTTCCTTCCAGACGGGAGGGAAATAACAATTTTTTAGGCACGCATTGAATATTACGACCAAGAGCGATAAAAGTGTTGTTGGGAAGCATTTAATAGCTTTGTTACTAATGCCATCAAGGCCCGGTGCCTTTTTGGCTTTTAAATCCTTGACGAGTTTCTGAACTTCGTCTCGGGAGACTGGAGCGAGATCGTCTGCTGGATCTAGGGAGGTTTTGTGACGGACCTCCTCTTCGATGTGTGTGATGTGTTGGATGTCGTGTGGCGGGAGAGTGTGAGAACATTGGAGTTCTATGCTATCCGCGATGCATTCCGCTTTTTCTAGATCGTCGACCGCGAGGGAGCTATCTGGTTTTTTTAAGGGTGGCGTGGGAAGGTACCCTTCTGACTTTAACGCCTTGGTCACTTTCCAAAAGGCTTGGTGTGTGGGAGAGATGTCTTCCATGAGGTTGCTCCATTCCTCATTTTTGACTTCAAACATGCGTGCTCTCGCTCGACGTTGGAGAGCTCGCGCTTTGGACCTATTCTCTCTAGAGGGATAAGCGTACGCGAGACGCAGAGCAGCGTTCTTGGCTCTCAACAGTTCAAGAGCGTCCGCGGGCAGTTTCCGGCGGTCGATAGACTCCGGAACCTCCCGCGAGCACTTCTTGACCACCGTCCTGATGTGGTTGGTGAGAGCCCCTATGGATGAGTCTATTTCGTCGGTCGTTTCAATGACGTCCGGGATATTATTAAGTGCGGGAGTATCGATTTCCTCAAGCGCGGTCGATACTCTTTTCCAATCTGTGATTTTTATCATAGGCTTAGGACACCCACCGGTGGGCGGTCCTAGCCTTAGGAGAACAGGGCGGTGGTCTGAGTCGAGTCGATGAATCGGCTCGATGCAGCCCACGTTAAGCGCAACTTCCTTTGTTATAGCTAAATCTATAGTGGAGGGACGCGAAACTAAGTCGTCTGGATAGTGTGTCGGAGTAAGTGGCGCGACGATGTCGAATTTTAGTTTTCTCGACAGTTTGGCTAATTTATTACCACCAGGATTGGAGACAGCACATCCCCAATTGGTGTGTTTACAATTGAAGTCGCCGAAGAGGATAACGGCATCCCCTAAGGCGAGGAGGGCTTCAATGTCGCTCCGGAGCAACTTTTTGGAGGGTGATAAATAGATCGAGACAATGACGAGTGGTTTATGACCCGTCATTGCAAGTCTACAACCAGTGGCCTCTATATTTGTAAGGTTAGGTAAGTCGATCGGGCAACATTGCAACGATCGCTTATAGTAAATTGCAGTACCGCCTAATGGAGCGTCAGTCCTGTCCGTGCGTAACTGTACATATCCTGCTAGACTGCAAGATTTTGGGCTATTTGGTTTCAGGAGAGTTTCCTGTACCAAGACTATGTCGATTCCGTACTCCTTTGTACACTGACCTAATTCTACTATATTATTAGTTAGACCGCGCGCGTTAAACGAGAGAAGAGTTAAGTTATTGGGTTTATGGCGCCCAGCTGGAGGGGGGTGAGTGCATCCGGTTGCACTAGTCATTGTTGTCTAAATCGATTCTAATTTGACTAACAGGTGATGGTGTTTAACGAGGACAAAGAGTTTTTCCTCGTTATTTCTACAGCATCTAATGTCCCTAGCGAACTCGGATATCTCCGAGCTTTTAATTACTCTAAGCACAGACATCACCGTTTGGATGTCTGCTGCGAAGGCTGCCGCAGAGTCTGGTATTGGGACTGAACGCACGGAAGGCGGCCTGCGAGGGTCGCGCGGGTTTATCGCTCGTGGCGGTTCTGGTTCGGCCCTCGGGGGCTGGTTTCTCCCATGGATTAGTGGAGGGCGCGGGCGCGGGAACGAACCCGTCGTCGGTGGCCTTTGTCGGTTTTTTAGCACCTAAAGAGGGGAAGTTAACATAATTTTGGACTGGAGGGAGTTTGGCCTTACTTGTCTGGCTTACGTCTGCCTTGTGGGTTTTTCTGGGAATAACTTTGGGTGCTTTCGGACACCCTTTGTAATTCGCCGTATGGTTTGCCCCACAGTTCACGCAGGAGGGCTTTTCAGCTGATTCCTTTGTGAGTGGGCACTCTTTAGTCCAATGTGGGACTAAGCACTTGACGCAGCGCGCGTGGCAGTTTGCGCTTGCGTGACCATACCGCTGACAGCGGTGACATTGCCCAGGGAGCCTTTTGTGCGGATTCTCTACCCGTATGCCCGAGAGGCCGCATACTTTGGTGAGATCGCGGAGATAGCGCGCGCCTCATCTGATTTAGTAAGAACAACTAAAACGAGACCCGTCGATGACCCGTCCCGGCGGTAGATACGGTGCACCGCGTAAACCGGGTAGCCTTGGTTATAGAGATCAGATTTGATATCATCTGTCTCGATGTCATTCGGAATTCCACGAATGACTATTTTAACTTACGCTCTTCATCGAGAGCGTAAGTGTGAAATTGAATATTATTTTCAATGAGGTATTTGTTGAGCTTTCGGAAAGTCTCAACATCCGGAACTGTGATTTTGATGTTATCGTCGGCCACTCTGACCGCCTTTGTATAATTTATACGCAGACGTGTACAGTCTGCCGATACTTTAATGAAATTTGAACCTTTTCGCAGATAAAAAGGTGGGGGAACTTTTCCTCTAGGGGGCGCTGTAGGCTTAGAGCCTAAATTCTTTACCGCACTGTGGTTCTCGGTCGACTGCCCGGAGGCGGTGACTGATGATGAAGCGCCGGCGTTCATTGTCACACTCGGTACGGCAGGGATATTGTCTGTTTCCATAACAGTCACTGTCGCCTCCCGACGACGGGCGGCTTTGGCCTTTTTAATTACTTTCTTACCCTGTACGAGGGTAAAACTTTCCTTTGTACTGGCCGGTTTGTTGGAATCGTTTGATTCGGATGCGTCACTATCCGATGCTACAACGGTACTATCGGAGCCCGTTGCATCGTCATCAGACATTTCGCTAGCTTGGCGTTTGCCCTTCCTAGCTGTTGAACGCGTCGATGACGCAGATCGGCTCGACTGATTACTCGAGGCTCTGCTGGACGAGTTAGAAGTTACTTGACTCGAGGCGCGGCTCGGTATGGGGGTAGATTTAGCCACAAGGTTGGCTAAGAGATCATTCGGGCATTGATACCCTATGTCTGATAACGCTCTTTCTAACGTTTCCTTTATTAGTTTCGAGGAAACTGGACGTGGATCTACCGCCCCTCCCGCCCCGTGGGGGCAGGGGGAGTTGCTATCCATAATGACCTATCACCTAAGATTATTATTGTTTGTACTACCAACGGAAATATAAGTAAGATGGAATAGTAAATTATTAATTTAAAATAAAAACTCACTATTCGATGTCGGAATCACTTATCTGTGGTCCTGTAGCGGGAGCGCGGGTCGGCAGCAGGTAGCTGCTCAGGTAGCAAGCCGGACCGAAAGGGACGCGCGGGTACGCGGAGCGCAGGTAGCGGCGCCAGGCGGCGGCGCTGGGTCGACGGCGCGCGGGACGCGGCGCGCGGGACGGGGGCCGCAGGTAGCGGCGCGGCCGGCGGTGCGTGGGTCGGCGGCGCGGGGGACGGCGGCGTGCGGGCGGCGGCCGCAGGTAGCGGCCACGCGGGTCGGCGCCGGCGCGCTTTCAGGCGGACGCGGAGTTATTTGCAAGCGAGCGCGGCACTATTATTATATCGCACTGCACTTGCACACGTGTTTTCGAATTAACGAAAGGTCGCGGATCGCGGATCGCATATGAGAGTAAGCTCACGCTATCGTAGTTACGAAAAGCCTGTGAGTGGACGTGCGAGCACGTCCGTGCGCCACGAGGCTGAAATCGGAACTGTGACAACGCGAACCGAGTATCCACTCCACGTTTTATGTCCTCGGATATTTTGCCCCACCAGAAAATGTCTGCGCGGGGAGCGGGGAGCGGGGAGCTGTAGGTGCTACGCCAGCGCCATACGATTCGATTCGATGAATTCTCTAGTTTTTGTATAGTGTAGTCAAATATAATTTACTTAATATCGATAATTATATAAAAAATGAAAAAAAAAAAAATCGATTTTCGATTTTTTTTTTATTTAGTGTTTATGGAGTGATCGATGATGATGATGCATTTAAATATGCAATATGAAGAACAAATAAAAATAGATAGATACATACGACGATATAACAAACAAACAGTAGTTGTCCAACAATGCCTAGCCTCTATTATGTCTGATGTGGCAAATTTAATATAGGCTTCGATCGATCGATCGAGTACGTAGTAGTATAGATAGAAACAATTTACGACAACAGCTGTGGCCCTGAAAGGGCCGTTTTATGCGTTCGGGAAACGCGCGCACGACAACGACACGGACACGGACACACACAAAGTAGTAATGTAATGTAATGTCGAACCGCGACCGTGTCGTGCAAACTCAAGCGCTCGCTTAGGCGCGCTCGCCACGGATGCGACGGGCGAGCTGTATGTCCTTCGGCATGATGGTGACGCGTTTGGCGTGTATCGCGCACAGATTCGTATCTTCGAAGAGACCGACCAGGTACGCCTCGCTAGCCTCCTGGAGGCCATCACGGCGGAGCTCTGGAACCGCAGGTCGGTCTTGAAGTCTTGCGCTATCTCGCGAACGAGTCGCTGAAATGGCAGCTTACGAATCAACAGCTCCGTGCTCTTCTGATAGCGACGGATCTCGCGAAGGGCGACAGTTCCCGGCCTGTAGCGGTGAGGTTTCTTCACGCCGCCGGTGGCCGGTGCTTTTGCGGGCGGCCTTCGTCGCGAGCTGTTTACGTGGCGCCTTACCGCCGGTCGATTTACGAGCCGTCTGCTTCGGCGGGCCATGACCGACTATCTACACAATACGCTATACGCAGCACACAACAAATATCACACACGAATCCGCGGTTACTACTCAGTGCCGCGAGCGGTAGAAGTTACTAAAGCGTGCGATACGATCGGTTACAGGGGACTGTATGGTGAGGCGGCGACCGCATACGATCAAATTTATAATCTTACGCCTCCCTCCCTCCATCCGTCCGTCCGTCCGTCGATCCCCACCTTATTATCTTGCCGGTCCTATGGATTTTCTCGTTAGAATTTCCATTTTCCTTTCGATCGATACCACCCTAAATGAGGCTGTCTTATTAGGCGTTATGTATATTATTTTTTATTAATTTTTTAATTTTTTTTATTTTTTTTTATTTTTAATTTTTATTATTTTTTTTATTACTATTATTATTATTTTTTTTTTTTATATATATATATATATATATATATATATATATATATATATATATATAAACGCACTAAAAGACACTAAAACGAAAACGGAGAAACGATGATCGCGCGAATACGGATAGTCGGGAGCTGATCGATTAACGCGATTATATCATTGTTGTTATTAATTAACAATGATATTGATAAATGAACGGAATGAATGAATTATTCGTTTGCGGTGTACGATGACGAGCGGAAGGTGTACAGTATCTATCTATCTATCTATCTATGTATGTTTGTCAAGGAAACAGAGTTGATATAAAATTTGTGGCCCTGAAAGGGCCGTTTGTTTGTTTGACCGACTGTTGTGGTATGATGTCGCAGCGAGCATAGCAGAGCAGAGCAGAGCAGAGCGGCGGCACGTAACCTCGGCGAGCGGCGCGCAAGCGCTCACGCTCACTTAGAGCTGGTGTACTTGGTCACGGCCTTCGTACCTTCGCTGACTGCGTGCTTCGCCAACTCGCCGGGCAGCAGCAGACGGACAGAGGTCTGCACCTCCCTCGATGTTATCGTCGAACGTTTGTTGTAGTGCGCGAGGCGAGACGCTTCGGCGGCTATACGCTCGAATATGTCGTTCACGAAAGAGTTCATGATCGACATGGCCTTGCTAGATATACCGGTGTCCGGATGGACCTGCTTGAGCACCTTGTAGATGTAGATGGCGTAACTCTCCTTCCTCTTGTGCTTCTTCTTTTCTTGTCAGATTTGGAGATGTTCTTCTGAGCCTTACCGGACTTCTTCGCCGCCCTTCCACTAGTCTTGGGCGGCATGATGATAGTACTACTACCAGAAACACACTTTACTTAACGCACACACGAACACGCTAACACGAACGAGTAAGCGGAGCGGGATTAGCGAGCGAGTAATATACGAATTGTATATTGTAAAACGCTGAAGCCGCTAGTTACGGCTTAGGCGAGCCGCGTCGGGCAATCGTTAAACGAGCCACGGTTCTATCGTCGGCCAATCGTATACCTCCATTTTGAACAATTTAACCGTTTAACCGTCCGTTTTGACGGTTAGGGCGGCGGCGTTTCATCAATCGCTACCCTCGCCCCCATCGCGCGCGCCGTTACTGTCTCACGTCAGAGTTATACCGTCTCTTTCCTCACGCGATGCATACCGCCTATTACTACTATCACTATTACTATTACTACTATCGCTATTACTATTACTACTATCGCTATTACTATTACTACTATTGCTATCACTATTGCTATTATATTGCTATTGCTATTGCTATTATTGCTATTACTATCACTATTACTATCGCTATCACTATTACTATTGCTATCGCTATCACTATCACTATTATTATTCTCGTTGAATGACAATAACTCTCGTAATATAAATTGTTTACTAATTTATGGCCGCCGCCCAATAGAGACGATTAATATATAATTATTAATTAATAATCATCGTTTTGACAGCAAAGAGGCAAAGAGCAAGGGCAAAAGCATTGCAAGACTCTACTGCACCTATCGCTAAGTCGCTTTATCTTTATTTATTTTATGGTTTGTTTTATCGAAATCGAACAAGTAGTAGTTAGTTATTTCGATCACGACTAAGCGGGAAGAAGAATGTAGACTTAGTTCGATAATGTTCGCCCCCTTGCTGCAAGCGACAAGCGTTATTAGGATAGAGATATACATAAATGATCAAGGTTAATTAATAAATTAATTTGTGTTGTTTGTCTTACTAAAGTGTAATAATATCGACAGGTGTCGACGATGATGCCGGTATGCGAAACTCGTTCTCAAACGAACAATATTGTGGCCCTGAAAAGGGCCGTTTCTCAGAGTCAGCGTACGCTACGGCAGACTGTGGCTTACGCCTTCTTTCGGTCTCTTCGGCAGCAATACCGCCTGAATGTTCGGCAGTACGCCTCCCTGGGCGATCGTCACGCCGCTAAGGAGCTTGTTCAGCTCCTCGTCGTTGCGTATCGCGAGCTGAAGATGTCTAGGGATGATCCTGGTCTTCTTGTTGTCGCGCGCCGCGCCACCGGCCAACCGAGCACCTCGGCGGCGAGATATTCCATAACGGCGGCCAGGTAGACGGGAGCACCTGGCGCCGACGCGCTCCGCATAGTTACCCTTGCGCAGCAGCCTATGAATACGGCCGACGGGGAATTGAAGACCGGCTCGATTCGAACGCGACTTCGCCTTTCCCTTCACTTTACCACCTTTCCACGGCCGGACATAGTTCGAGAGCGAGTCGAACGACAACAACGACACTGAATAAAACTATGTACACACCACGCGCGCGTTAACGACAATGAATGAATGTAGTTTCAGCGTGAATTACGATAAAACGGTCTTTATACTGATTCACGTTCGCCGAGCGGAGGGTTCACGCGCAACGCTAATACGCACGGGGAGTGCGGTGCGATGCGCGGGTACGGCGGGGCTCGAGCCGGCCGGCCGGTCGGCGGCAAGAGATATCGATGATGAAAAAAAAATTTTCTATCTCTGAACTCTGTTTTGACTCATCGACCTACCTGATTGATCCATTTCCATTTGATAGATAGAAAAAAAAAAAAAAATATATCGTTCATCGATATCGATATATTTATTATAAATATGTACGGACATCCCTAGAGCGAGTGACAGCAGCGAGCGGCAGCATTCTGACAGTCGGGCAGTCGGCGGATTCACGCGCGGCGGCAGCGGGAGCGGGAGCGAGCGGGAGCGGAGGAGTCGACCGCGACACGGCTCCGAACGAGACGACGGCGACGGCGACGGCGATGTTGAATGAATAAATAAATATATGTGTATCATCTCCGCGTCATCTTTAGAGAGGATCGGACGTGTCGACAGACATACACAGTCGGAAACTCTACTCGCGAACCCGATAATCGATCGATCGATCGATCGATCGATCGAATCGACATGTGTCGACAGGGAACAAACGTAACAATTTATTTATTTTGCTATCATTTCGGGGAATTACAAGTGAGACGAGTTTTATAAATACTAGTAGTATATTATCGATATTTCGTAGGGAAAGAGGTAGATACTTAATTAATTATATATTTATTTATTAAGTAATAAATAATCGATCGATTAGGTGGGTGTAGGCAGTCGTCAGAAACCATAGGCATACGCATCTCGGAGGCATGTGATAGCCCTGAAAAGGGCTTTTTGGTTGTTGTCAGTCGCAACAGAGATAAGGCGGCGGCGGCAGTAGTAATATAACGTTCTCTCGAAGTCGAAACCGTCGTCGACATCGAACGTCACATTATTATATTTCTTTTCGGCGGCCTTCGCGGCGGCGGGTTTCCCCGGCGTCGCGGCCTTCTTCGGCTTCGGAGCTGGTTTTAGTCGGCGGTTTGGCGGTTCTTCGCCTCGGCGCTACGCCGCCCTTCGCTTTGGCCGCCTTCGCCTTCGCCGCGGCGGGAGGCGGCGGCTTCTTCGCGGCGGCGGAGGCACGGCCGCGGCGGCGGCGGCCTCTTTGGGGTCGGCGCTTTAGATTTCGTCGTCGGAGAACCGGCCGCGGCGCTTGCGCTTTTTCTCCGCCGGAAGAGGCGATCGCGGCGGCGGAGCCCTTCGCCGCCGCCGCCGGCTCTCGACGAAGCGGCGGAGGACGCAGACTTAGAGCCTGTCGCCCCGCTTCCTCCGCCTACGGCGACTCCACCGCTCCCACCGCCGCCGCCGCCGCCGCCGGAGGACTTTTTCGAACCGGAAGATGACTTAGACTCGAGCTTGAACGAACCGGACGCGCCCTTACCCTTCGTCTGTATCAAAGTTCCGGATTCGACTGCGCTTTTCAGATATTTCCTTATGAAAGGCGCATGCTTCTCGGCGTCTACCTTGTATTGGGCGGCGATATATTTCTTGATGGCCTGCAGAGAAGAACCGCTGCGCTCCTTCAGCTCCCCTGATCGCGTTGTTGACCATCTCGGAAGTCTTCGGATGCGTTTTCGCCTTCGGCTTCTTGACGACACCGCCGCCGCCACCGACCGCGGTACTTTCGCCGCGGCGGCGGGAGTCGTCGGCGCCGGTGCTTCGGATGCGACTGCGGTATCGGCCATTGTCGAAGGTGGAGTGGAGAACACCGACAAGAAATCACCACAATATCACTTATTTATTTAACCCACGCACAACAACAACAACACTATCTGTCTTATTGACTGACTGACTGACTGACTGACTGACTTACGAACAACCAACTAGAATTGTAAGTACAATTATTACAAAACGAACGGAACGCGGCGAATGCAGATTCGAACGAACGCGAGGTACGCGAAACGTGAGGCGCCACTATCGACCACCTCGCGAACGGTCGGATATACCGTAATGAGCGCCTCGCGGCCGACGGATCGTTTCTCGTCGACGTTGTTACAACTTTTCACTTGACCCTCTCGGTTTTAACGATTCGAACCTTATCCGGGATCGATGTCGCGGTCCGAAGTAGAAATTACGATTCGGTTTGAGTCGCTCTATCGTCGCGTTCCGATAAATAGGACGAGGGACGCCGCTATATACCGTATCGAACGCACGAAAGTCCGGCTGACGTCGTTGCGACGCCGGTGCTTCGCTTTAATTTAGTTAATTTTCAATTTTACAAATCGTTCGGCGCCATCCGACCCTCTCGATAGACGGCCACGATAACGTTCCATCGTCGACCGCACGCGTCGCGAGGCTAACGTGAGACTCTGTTCGTTTCGAGAGGTCCGAAATCGGACTAGGTAAAACACACAGATCCATCGGACCGACGCCCGTAGACGTTCACTCGCCTTGCTATTCCACTAACCGAACCTAACCGCCCGAGAAGTGGGCCGAACGTGGCGAACGACACTATTCGAAATAGTCGCAGAGAGTAAGTAAGTGAATAAATAAATGAATAATAAAAAATAAAAAAAATAATAATAATTAAAAAAAAAAATAATAAAATAAACTGAATACGCTCGTGCTCGACAATCTCGATCGAGCCTTCACATCATGTACGTACGAGTAGTGGATACTTAGATAGATTCGTTTTCCATTTTAACTGCTTACTATAACTATATATATATATATATAATATAAATAACATTAATTACGATACTACTGAAATCTTCGATGGTCGTTAATACTCCGCCGGTTGCAGCGGATGCGGCAGCGCAACGGGAAACGGGAGAGGAAAGAAACTTCAAGTCCGATAGATCGGATATTGCCCGAGGAGTAGCAATAACAATACTATATTTTCATTCTTATTTCTTTGTTTCGGGAGATTGTTACGATAGTACACGTGCGGTCGATTCGAATGAATGACAAATCGAGCGAGCGAGTGAGTGAGTGAGTGACTATTTTGATACAATAAATGGAGAAATTTAACCCGACTCCATCGAACCTAACTCGGTTTAACCTAACCTTCGAAGACCTAACTTTAAAAATAAATAAAATAAAATAAAATAATTGGCTCGACTCGACAGTCCGTCGAGAGGGAGAGAAGAGAGACAATGTCGTAAAGAAACAATCATTATATATAAGTGAATGTGTGGCCCCAAAAGGGCCTTTTCCATCTGATCCGCGAGCGAGGCGAGGCGAGACGAGACTCGTAGACTCGTAGATTCGTAGATTCGTCGCGGGGCGGGCCGTTTAACCGCCGAACCCGTAGAGGGTGCGCCCCTGACGTTTCAGCGCGTAAACGACGTCCATAGCGGTGACGGTCTTCCTCGCGTGCTCGGTGTAGGTGACCGCGTCACGGATCACGTTCTCGAGGAACACTTTCAGCACTCCGCGCGTCTCTCTTCGTATCCGACCGGCATGCTTTCCGCCGCCCCCGGCGGAAGGAGACGACGGATAGCCGGCTTTGCGATCGGATGTTATCGCGGAGCACCTTCCCACGCTTCGCTCTTTCCGAGTCCCTTGCCTCCTTTCCACGGCCCGTCATCTTGCCGCTGCTGTTGCCTGCCACGATGAACACAAAAATAAACCCGTTCGACCGCACGTATACTATAATACTATCTATCCTCGACCGATTACGGCGACGATCCGACGAGAACTGAACGCGAACCGAGTATCCACTCCACGTTTTATGTCCTCGGATATTTTGCCCCACCAGAAAATGTCTGCGCGGGGAGGGGAAGGGAGCTGTAGGTGCTACGCCAGCGCCATACGATTCGATTCGATGAATTTCTAGTTTTTGTATAGTGTAGTCAAATATAATTTACTTAATATCGATAATTATATAAAATGAAAAAAAAATCGATTAATCGATCGATTTTTTTTATTTAGTGTTTGGAGTGATCGATGATGATGATGCATTTAAATATGCAATATGAAGAACAAATAAAAAGATAGATACATACGACGATATAACAAACAAACAGTAGTTGTCCAACAATGCCTAGCCTATCTATTATGTCTGATGTGGCAATTTAATTAGGATTCGATCGATTCGAGTACGTAGCAGTATAGAAGAACAATTACGACAACAGCTGTGGCCCAAAGGGCCGTTTTATGCGTTCGTTTTGGAAACGCGCAACACGACCACACGGACACGGACACGGTAATGGTAATAATGAACTGGAACCGCAACCTGCGTTTAGGCGCGCCTCGCCACGGATGCGACGGGCGAGCTGCATGTCCTTCGGCATGATGGTGACGCGTTTGGCGTGTATCGCGCACAGATTCGTATCTTCGAAGAGACCGACCAGGTACGCCTCGCTAGCCTCCTGGAGGGCCATCACGGCGGAGCTCTGGAACCGCAGGTCGGTCTTGAAGTCTTGCGCTATCTCGCGAACGAGTCGCTGAAATGGCAGCTTACGAATCAACAGCTCCGTGCTCTTCTGATAGCGACGGATCTCGCGAAGGGCGACAGTTCCCGGCCCTGTAGCGGTGAGGCTTCTTCACGCCGTGGGTTGGTTGCGGGCGGCCTTCGTCGCGAGCTGTTTACGTGGCGCCTTACCGCCGGTCGATTTTGTCTGCTTTCGTGCGGGCCATGACTTCTATCATACCTATACGCATTACAAAATCACACACACGCGATTACTACTACACCAGCTGCGGATAGAAGCGTTACCAAAGTGATACGATCGGTTAGGGGACTGTAGGTGAGGCGGCGACCGCATACGATCAAATTTATAATCTTGCCTCCCTCCTCCATCCGTCCGTCCGTCCGTCGATCCCCACCTTATTATCTTGCCGGTCCGGATTTTCTCGTTAGAATTTCCTTTCGATCGATCGATCACCTAAATGAGGTCTTATTAGGCGTTATGTTATATTATTTTTTTTTTTTTTTTTATTTTTTTTTATTTTAATTTTTATTATTTATTACTATTATTTTATTTTTTTTTTTTATTATATATATATATATATATTATATATATAAACGCATATATATAAAATTTAAAACTGAGCGTGAGAACGGGATGATACGGATGGGAAGCTGATCGATTAACGCGATTATTATTGTTGTTATTAATTAACAATGATATGATATTATAAATGAACGGAATGAATGAATTATTCGTTTGCGGTGTACGATGACGAGCGGAAGGTGTACAGTATCTATCTATCTATCTATCTATGTATGTATGTTTGAAAGGAGAGTTGAATAAAATTTGTGGCCCTGAAAAGGGCCGTTTGTTTGTTTGACCGACTGTGTGTATGATGTCGCAGCGAGCATAGCAGAGCAGAGCAGAGCAGAGCGGCGGCATCGTAACCTCGGCGAGCGGCGCGCAAGCGCTCACGCTCACTTAGAGCTGGTGTACTTGGTCACGGCCTTCGTACCTTCGCTGACTGCGTGCTTCGCCAACTCGCCGGGCAGCAGCAGACGGACAGAGGTCTGCACCTCCCTCGATGTTATCGTCGAACGTTTGTTGTGCGCGAGGCGAGACGCTTCGGCGGCTATACGCTCGAATATGTCGTTCACGAAAGAGTTCATGATCGACATGGCCTTGCTAGATATACCGGTGTCCGGATGGACCTGCTTGAGCACCTTGTAGATGTAGATGGCGTAACTCTCCTTCCTCTTGTGCTTCTTCTTTCTTGTCAGATTTGGAGATGTTCTGAGCCTTACTGGACTTCTTCGCCGCCTTTCCACTAGTCTTGGCGGCATGATGATAGTACTACTACCAGAAACACACTTTACTTAACGCACACACGAACACGCTAACACGAACGAGTAAGCGGAGCGGGATTAGCGAGCGAGTAATATACGAATTGTATATTGTAAAACGCTGAAGCCGCTAGTTACGGCTTAGGCGAGCCGCGTCGGGCAATCGTTAAACGAGCCACGGTTCTATCGTCGGCCAATCGTATACCTCCATTTTGAACAATTTAACCGTTTAACCGTCCGTTTTGACGGTTAGAGCGCGCGGGCGGCGGCGTTTCATCAATCGCTACCCCCTCGCCCCCATCAGCGCGCGCCGTTACTGTCTCACGTCAGAGTTATACTCTCTTTCCTCTCACGCGATGCATACCGCCTATTACTACTATCACTATTACTATTACTACTATCGCTATTACTATTACTACTATCGCTATTACTATTACTACTATTGCTATCACTATTGCTATTATATTGCTATTACATATATTAGCTATTGCTATTGCTATTACTATCACTATTACTATCGCTATCACTATTACTATTGCTATCGCTATCACTATCACTATTATTATTCTGTTGAATGACAATAACTCTCTGTAATATAAATTGTTTACTAATTTATGGCCGCCGCCCAATAGAGACGATTAATATATAATTATTAATTAATAATCATCGTTTTGACAGCAAAGAGGCAAAGAGCAAGGGCAAAAGCATTGCAAGACTCTACTGCACCTATCGCTAAGTCGCTTTATCTTTATTTATTTTATGGTTTGTTTTATCGAAATCGAACAAGTAGTAGTTAGTTATTTCGACGACTAAGCGGGAAGAAGAATGTAGACTTAGTTCGATAATGTTCGCCCCCTTGCTGCAAGCGACAAGCGTTATTAGGATAGAGATATACATAAATGATCAAGGTTAATTAATAAATTAATTTGTGTTGTTTGTCTTACTAAAGTGTAATAATATCGACAGGTGTCGACGATGATGCCGGTATGCGAAACTCGTTCTCAAACGAACAATATTGTGGCCCTGAAAAGGGCCGTTTCTCAGAGTCAGCGTACGCTACGGCAGACTGTGGCTTACGCCTTCTTTTCGGTCTTCTTCGGCAGCAATACCGCCTGAATGTTCGGCAGTACGCCTCCCTGGGCGATCGTCACGCCGCTAAGGAGCTTGTTCAGCTCCTCGTCGTTGCGTATCGCGAGCTGAAGATGTCTAGGGATGATCCTGGTCTTCTTGTTGTCGCGCGCCGCGTTACCGGCCAACTCGAGCACCTCGGCGGCGAGATATTCCATAACGGCGGCCAGGTAGACGGGAGCACCGGCGCCGACGCGCTCCGCATAGTTACCCTTGCGCAGCAGCCTATGAATACGGCCGACGGGGAATTGAAGACCGGCTCGATTCGAACGCGACTTCGCCTTTCCCTTCACTTTACCACCTTTTCCACGGCCGGACATAGTTCGAGAGCGAGTCGAACGACAACAACGACACTGAATAAAACTATACACACCACGCGCGCGCGCGTTAACGACAATGAATGAATGTGTAGTTTCAGCGTGAATTACGATAAAACGGTCTTTATACTGATTCACGTTCGCCGAGCGGAGGGTTCTACGCAGCGCGCAACGGCTACGGATGGGGCTACGCACGGGGAGTGCGGTGCGATGCGCGGGTACGGGGGTTCGAGCCGGTCGGCCGGTCGGCGGCAAGAGATATCGATGATGAAAAAAAAAAAAAATTTTCTATCTCTCTGAACTCTGTTTTGACTCGTATCGACCGTCTGACGACAATATTTCCATTTGATAGATAGATAAATGGAAAAAAAAATAAAAATATATCGTTCATCGATATCGATATATTTATTATAAATATGTACGGACATCCCTAGAGCGAGTGACAGCAGCGAGCGGCAGCATTCTGACAGTCGGGCAGTCGGGCGGAGCCCCCCGCGCGGCGGCAGCGGGAGCGGGAGCGGGAGCGGGAGCGGGAGCGGGAGGAGCCGTATTCCTGCGACACGGCTCCGAACGAGACGACGGCGACGGCGACGGCGATGTTGAATGAATAAATAAATAAATATGTGTATCATCTCCGCGTCATCTTTAGAGAGGATCGGACGTGTCGACAGACATACACAGTCGGAAACTCTACTCGCGAACCGAAATCGATAATATCGATCGATCGATCGATCGATCGAATCGACATGTGTCGACAGGGAACAAACGTAACAATTTATTTATTTTATATTTCGGGGAATTACAAGTGAGACGAGTTTTATAAATACTAGTAGTATATTATCGATATTTCAGGAAAGAGGTAGATACTTAATTAATTATATATTTATTTTAAGCATAAATAATCGATCGATTAGGTGGGTGTAGGCAGTCGTCAGAAACCATAGGCATACGCATCTGGAGGCATGTGATAGCCCTGAAAAGGGCTTTTGGTTGTTGTCAGTCGCAACAGAGATAAGGCGGCGGCAGTAGTAATATAACGTTCTCTCGAAGTCGAAACCGTCGTCGACATCGAACGTCACATTATTATATTACTTTTCGGCGGCCTCTTCGCGGTGGCGGGTTTCGCCTTCGGCGTCGCGGCCTTCTTCGGCTTCGGAGCTTTCGGTTTTAGTCGGCGGTTTGGCGGTCTTCTTCGCCTTCGGCGCTACGCCGCCCTTCGCTTTGGCCGCCTTCGCTTCGCCGCGGCGGAGGCGGCGGTTCTTCTTCGCGGCGGCGGAGGCGGCAGCCGCTGCGCCGCAACGGCGGCGGCGGCCTTCTTCTCTTTGGGGTCGGCGCTTTAGATTTCGTCGTCGGAGAACCGGCCGCGGCGCGCTTTTTCCTCTTGCCCGCCGCGGCGCTCGGAAGAGCGATCGCGGCGGCGGAGTTCTCTTGCCGCCGCCGCTCTCGACGAAGCGGCGGACGCAGACTTAGAGCCGGCTCGTTTCGCCCTGCTCGCGCCTACGGCGACTCCACTGCTCCACCGCCGCCGCCGCCGCCGGAGGACTTTCGAACCGGAAGATGACTTAGACTCGAGCTTGAACGAACCGGACGCGCCCACCCTTCGTCTGTATCAAAGTTCCGGATTCGACTGCGCTTTTCAGATATTTCCTTATGAAAGGCGCATGCTTCTCGGCGTCTACCTTGTATTGGGCGGCGATATATTTCTTGATGGCCTGCAGAGAAGAACCGCTGCGCTCCTTCAGCTCCCTGATCGCGTTGTTGACCATCTCGAAGTCTTCGGATGCGTCGGTTTCGCCTTCGGCTTCTTGACGACACCGCCGCCGCCACCGACCGCGGTAGCCTTCGGTTTCGCCGCGGCGGCGGGAGTCGTCGGCGCCGGTGCTTCGGATGCGACTGCGGTATCGGCCATTGTCGAAGGTGGAGTGGAGAACACCGACAAGAAATCACCACAATATCACTTATTTATTTAACCCACGCACAACAATAACAACAACACTTTATATCTGTCTTATTGACTGACTGACACTGACTGACTGACTTACGAACAACCAACTAGAATTGTAAAAGTACAATTATTATTTTCACAAACGAACGGAACGCGGCGAATGCAGATTCGAACGAACGCGAGGTACGCGAAACGTGAGGCGCCACTATCGACCACCTCGCGAACGGTCGGATATACCGTAATGAGCGCCTCGCGGCCGACGGATCGTTTCTCGTCGACGTTGTTACAACTTTTCACTTGACCCTCTCGGCTTTTTAACGATTCGAACCTTATCCGGGATCGATGTCGCGGTCCGAAGTAGAAATTACGATTCGGTTTGAGTCGCTCTATCGTCGCGTTCCGATAAATAGGACGAGGGACGCCGCTATATACCGTATCGAACGCACGAAAGTCCGGCTGACGTCGTTGCGACGCCGGTGCTTCGCTTTAATTTAGTTAATTTTCAATTTTACAAATCGTTCGGCGCCATCGTGACCCTCTCGATAGACGGCCACGATAACGTTCCATCGTCGACCGCACGCGTCGCGAGGCTAACGTGAGACTCTGTTCGTTTCGAGAGGTCCGAAATCGGACTAGGTAAAACACACAGATCCATCGGACCGACGCCCGTAGACGTTCACTCGCCTTGCTATTCCACTAACCGAACCTAACCGCCCGAGAAGTGGGCCGAACGTGGCGAACGACACTATTCGAAATAGTCGCGTAGAGAGTAAGTAAGGAATAAATAAATGAATAATAAAAAATAAAAAAAATAATAATAATTAAAAAAAAAAATAAAAATAAAACTCGGAATACGCTCGTGCTCGACAATCTCGATCGAGCCTTCACATCATGTACGTACGAGTAGTGGATACTTAGATAGATTCGTTTTCCATTTTAACTGCTTACTATAATATATATATATATAAATATAAATAACATTAATTACGATACTACTGAAATCTTCGATGGTCGTTAATACTCCGCCGGTTGCAGCGATGCGGCAGCGCAACGGGAAACGGAGAGGAAAGAAACTTCAAGTCCGATAGATCGGATATTGCCCGAGGAGTAGCAATAACAATACTATATTTTCATTCTTATTTCTTTGTTTCGGAGATTGTTACGATAGTACACGTGCGGTCGATTCGAATGAATGACAAATCGAGCGAGCGAGTGAGTGAGTGAGTGACTATTTTGATACAATAAATGGAGAAATTTAACCCGACTCCATCGAACCTAACTCGGTTTAACCTAACCTTCGAAGACCTAACTTTAAAAAATAAATAAAATAAAATAAAATAATTGCGCTCGACTCGACAGTCCGTCGAGGAGAGAGAGAGAATGTCGTAATGAAACAATCATTATATATAAGTGAATGTTTTGTGGCCCTGAAAAGGGCCTTTTCCATCTGATCCGCGAGCGAGGCGAGGCGAGAGACGAGTCGTAGACCGTAGATTCGTAGATTCGTCGCGGGCCGGGCCGTTTAACCGCCGAACCCGTAGAGGGTGCGCCCGACGTTTCAGCGCGTAAACGACGTCCATAGCGGTGCGGTCTTCTTTTCGCGTGCTCGGTGTAGGTGACCGCGTCACGATCACGTTCTCGAGGAACACTTTCAGCACTCCGCGCGTCTCTTCGTAAATCAGACCGGATATACGTTTCACGCCGCCCCTGCGAGCGAGACGACGGATAGCCGGCTTGTGATGCCCTGGATGTTATCGCGGAGCACTTTCCAGACGCTTCGCTCCACCTTTCCGAGTCCCTTGCCTCCTTTCCACGGCCCGTCATCTTGCCGCTGCTGTTGCTGCTGTCGCTACGTTAATGAACACAAAAATAAACCCGCGACCGCACTATAATAATACTATCTATCCTCGACCGATTACGGCGACGATCCGACGAGAACTGAACGCGAACCGAGTATCCACTCCACGTTTTATGTCCTCGGATATTTTGCCCCACCAGAAAATGTCTGCGCGGGGAGCGGGGAGCGGGGAGCTGTAGGTGCTACGCCAGCGCCATACGATTCGATTCGATGAATTCTCTAGTTTTTGTATAGTGTAGTCAAATATAATTTACTTAATATCGATAATTATATAAAAAATGAAAAAAAAAAAAAAAATCGATTAATCGATCGATTTTTTTTTATTTAGTGTTTATGGAGTGATCGATGATGATGATGCATTTAAATATGCAATATGAAGAACAAATAAAAATAGATAGATACATACGACGATATAACAAACAAACAGTAGTTGTCCAACAATGCCTAGCCTATCTATTATGTCTGATGTGGCAAATTTAATATAGGCTTCGATCGATCGAGTACGTAGTAACGTAGTATAGATAGAAACAATTTACGACAACAGCTGTGGCCCTGAAAGGGCCGTTTTTGCGTTCGTTTTAGGGAAACGCGCGCACGACAACGACACGGACACGGACACACAAAGTAGTAATGTAATGTAATGTCGAACCGCGACCGTGTCGTGTGTGCAAACTCAAGCGCTCGCTTAGGCGCGCTCGCCACGGATGCGGGCGAGCTGTATGTCCTTCGGCATGATGGTGACGCGTTTGGCGTGTATCGCGCACAGATTCGTATCTTCGAAGAGACCGACCAGGTACGCCTCGCTAGCCTCCTGGAGGCCATCACGGCGGAGCTCTGGAACCGCAGGTCGGTCTTGAAGTCTTGCGCTATCTCGCGAACGAGTCGCTGAAATGGCAGCTTACGAATCAACAGCTCCGTGCTCTTCTGATAGCGACGGATCTCGCGAAGGGCGACAGTTCCCGGCCTGTAGCGGTGAGGCTTCTTCACGCCGCCGGTGGCCGGTGCGCTTTGCGGGCGGCCTTCGTCGCGAGCTGTTTACGTGGCGCCTACCGCCGGTCGATTTACGAGCCGTCTGCTTCGTGCGGGCCATGACCGACTATCTCTACACAATACGCGCTATACGCAGCACACACAAATATCACACGAATCCGCGGTTACTACTCACCGCGCTGCGGGTAGAAGTTAAAAGGTGCGATACGATCGGTTACAGGGGACTGTATGGTGTGAGCGGCGATTTTTTTTGTTTTCCTCTAGCGACGAGGAGGGGTTAAAAAATGTCTATCCTGCACACCCTCGCGCCCGTACGCGTGGGTAGTGTGGGACTGAAACCCACTAAAAAATTCCCCCTGAAGAAAGCATAATTGGTTCGGCGATGCTGTTAGCTGGTATTCTGTTCAGCTTCACCTTAAGCGGCCGGACAACACACGGGGGTGTTGACGGCGCGTGACTTGCCATGTGGGGGATCTCTATGAGATCCCCTCGGCATAGGAAGTCACTGGAACACCAGCACGGGTTGGGTCCATTTTGTTATCCAGACCGGGAGTGGTCCGGAGCGCGATAGATGACCTAAGATCTAGGTCAATGTAAAATCTAGAATAAACTAATGACTATTCAATCGTCATTTTGTTTATTTAGATCTCTGAGCCTTTCGACTTCGACTGTGAAATCGTCAGGCGGATCGGTGATAATATTCCGTGGCCTACGGATAAAGTGATAGGGAGGTGGCGCCTCGTAGGAGGCTGCTGCTGAGAGTAGCGGATTCGCGATTGAGAAAAAACGCTCGGAGGCGTCTTTCATGTATTTACGGATTGATGGTAAATCTAAGTCCCTGTGAAGGACTGAATTTTTGACGCACCAATGTGCATTGGTGGCGGTTCTGCAGAATTTATTCTGCAGGACTTGCAGTTTTTTGAGTCTGTTCGGAGCGGCGTGAGCAAACACTGGAGATGCGTATGTCAGCACCGTCCTTATGCACATTAGGTAGAGGGTACGCTTATTGCGTAGTGAAAGTTTGCTATTTCTACCGAGCATGCCTTAAGGCGTGACTGGTAGAAAATTGCTGTTTTTCTGACACGCTTGATGTGGTCTCGGAAGTGGAGATTTCTGTCAAGCGTGATGCCTAGATATTTGTAGGTATGTTGCCACGGAATAGGTGTGTTGTTGATACGGAGGGAAGGGGTACCGCGAGCGACTACTTCTGGACTCCTGCCTTTTCTATAAATAAACGATATTGCTGCCGATTTCTCGGCATTCACCTCGATCCTCCAGGTTTGAAACCATCGAGCCAGCTCCTCGATGGCCATCTGGAGGAGAGGGTAGATGCTTCGCTCTGTTTGGCCGCGCAGGTACAGGGCGGTATCGTCCGCGAACAACGCTAGCTGGACGCCTGACGACGATCGCGGTATATCATTTGTGTACACGGAGTACAGAAGGGGAGAGAGCGCTGAGCCTTGAGGAACTCCCGCTCTTATCATTCTTCTGGACGAATGTGTATTTTCATGTTTGAATACGAAGTGTCTGTCAGTTAAGTAGTTGTGTATGATAAGTATGAGACGATCGGGGACTTTTAGAAGATATAATTTGTGAATGAGACCTGCGTGCCATACTCTGTCAAAGGCCTTGGCTACATCGAAAAAAGACCGCTACGGTCCTTTTCTTTGTTTTAAAACCCTCCGTGATGTATTCTACTAGCCGGAGGGCTTGCTGGGGGCAAGAGTGATTCGGTCTGAACCCGAATTGTTCGTTAATGATAAGGCCTTTGCTGAATAAGTAGTCGCTTAAACGCGTCTTTAGAATCTTTTCGTACATTTTGCCTAGACCGCTCAATAGGCTGATTGGTCTATAGCTAGCCGGGAGGTCACGAGGTTTCCCAGGCTTTGGGATGCCGATTACCTCGGCTTCCTTCCAGACGGGAGGGAAATAACAATTTTTTAGGCACGCATTGAATATTACGACCAAGAGCGATAAAAGTGTTGTTGGGAAGCATTTAATAGCTTTGTTACTAATGCCATCAAGGCCCGGTGCCTTTTTGGCTTTTAAATCCTTGACGAGTTTCTGAACTTCGTCTCGGGAGACTGGAGCGAGATCGTCTGCTGGATCTAGGGAGGTTTTGTGACGGACCTCCTCTTCGATGTGTGTGATGTGTTGGATGTCGTGTGGCGGGAGAGTGTGAGAACATTGGAGTTCTATGCTATCCGCGATGCATTCCGCTTTTTCTAGATCGTCGACCGCGAGGGAGCTATCTGGTTTTTTTTTTAAGGGTGGCGTGGGAAGGTACCCTTCTGACTTTAACGCCTTGGTCACTTTCCAAAAGGCTTGGTGTGTGGGAGAGATGTCTTCCATGAGGTTGCTCCATTCCTCATTTTTGACTTCAAACATGCGTGCTCTCGCTCGACGTTGGAGAGCTCGCGCTTTGGACCTATTCTCTCTAGAGGGATAAGCGTACGCGAGACGCAGAGCAGCGTTCTTGGCTCTCAACAGTTCAAGAGCGTCCGCGGGCAGTTTCCGGCGGTCGATAGACTCCGGAACCTCCCGCGAGCACTTCTTGACCACCGTCCTGATGTGGTTGGTGAGAGCCCCTATGGATGAGTCTATTTCGTCGGTCGTTTCAATGACGTCCGGGATATTATTAAGTGCGGGAGTATCGATTTCCTCAAGCGCGGTCGATACTCTTTTCCAATCTGTGATTTTTATCATAGGCTTAGGACACCCACCGGTGGGCGGTCCTAGCCTTAGAGAACAGGGCGGTGGTCTGAGTCGAGTCGATGAATCGGCTCGATGCAGCCCACGTTAAGCGCAACTTCCTTTGTTATAGCTAAATCTATAGTGGAGGGACGCGAAACTAAGTCGTCTGGATAGTGTGTCGGAGTAAGTGGCGCGACGATGTCGAATTTTAGTTTTCTCGACAGTTTGGCTAATTTATTACCACCAGGATTGGAGACAGCACATCCCCAATTGGTGTGTTTACAATTGAAGTCGCCGAAGAGGATAACGGCATCCCTAAGGCGAGGAGGGCTTCAATGTCGCTCCGGAGCAACTTTTTGGAGGGTGATAAATAGATCGAGACAATGACGAGTGGTTTATGACCCGTCATTGCAAGTCTACAACCAGTGGCCTCTATATTTGTAAGGTTAGGTAAGTCGATCGGGCAACATTGCAACGATCGCTTATAGTAAATTGCAGTACCGCCTAATGGAGCGTCAGTCCTGTCCGTGCGTAACTGTACATATCCTGCTAGACTGCAAGATTTTGGGCTATTTGGTTTCAGGAGAGTTTCCTGTACCAAGACTATGTCGATTCCGTACTCCTTTGTACACTGACCTAATTCTACTATATTATTAGTTAGACCGCGCGCGTTAAACGAGAGAAGAGTTAAGTTATTGGGTTTATGGCGCCCAGCTGGAGGGGGGTGAGTGCATCCGGTTGCACTAGTCATTGTTGTCTAAATCGATTCTAATTTGACTAACAGGTGATGGTGTTTAACGAGGACAAAGAGTTTTTCCTCGTTATTTCTACAGCATCTAATGTCCCTAGCGAACTCGGATATCTCCGAGCTTTTAATTACTCTAAGCACAGACATCACCGTTTGGATGTCTGCTGCGAAGGCTGCCGCAGAGTCTGGTATTGGGACTGAACGCACGGAAGGCGGCCTGCGAGGGTCGCGCGGGTTTATCGCTCGTGGCGGTTCTGGTTCGGCCCTCGGGGGGCTGGTTTCTCCCCCATGGATTAGTGGAGGGCGCGGGCGCGGGAACGAACCCGTCGTCGGTGGCCTTTGTCGGTTTTTTAGCACCTAAAGAGGGGAAGTTAACATAATTTTGGACTGGAGGGAGTTTGGCCTTACTTGTCTGGCTTACGTCTGCCTTGTGGGTTTTTCTGGGAATAACTTTGGGTGCTTTCGGACACCCTTTGTAATTCGCCGTATGGTTTGCCCCACAGTTCACGCAGGAGGGCTTTTCAGCTGATTCCTTTGTGAGTGGGCACTCTTTAGTCCAATGTGGGACTAAGCACTTGACGCAGCGCGGCTGCGCGTGGCAGTTTGCGCTTGCGTGACCATACCGCTGACAGCGGTGACATTGCCCCGGGGAGCCTTTTTTTGTGCGGATTCTCTACCCGTATGCCCGAGAGGCCGCATACTTTGGTGAGATCGCGGGAGATAGCGCGCGCCTCATCTGATTTAGTAAGAACAACTAAAACGAGACCCGTCGATGACCCGTCCCGGCGGTAGATACGGTGCACCGCGTAAACCGGGTAGCCTTGGTTATAGAGATCAGATTTGATATCATCTGTCTCGATGTCATTCGGAATTCCACGAATGACTACTTTTAACTTACGCTCTTCATCGAGAGCGTAAGTGTGAAATTGAATATTATTTTCAATGAGGTATTTGTTGAGCTTTCGGAAAGTCTCAACATCCGGAACTGTGATTTTGATGTTATCGTCGGCCACTCTGACCGCCTTTGTATAATTTATACGCAGACGTGTACAGTCTGCCGATACTTTAATGAAATTTGAACCTTTTCGCAGATAAAAAGGTGGGGGAACTTTTCCTCTAGGGGGCGCTGTAGGCTTAGAGCCTAAATTCTTTACCGCACTGTGGTTCTCGGTCGACTGCCCGGAGGCGGTGACTGATGATGAAGCGCCGGCGTTCATTGTCACACTCGGTACGGCAGGGATATTGTCTGTTTCCATAACAGTCACTGTCGCCTCCCGACGACGGGCGGCTTTGGCCTTTTTAATTACTTTCTTACCCTGTACGAGGGTAAACTTTCCTTTGTACTGGCCGGTTTGTTGGAATCGTTTGATTCGGATGCGTCACTATCCGATGCTACAACGGTACTATCGGAGCCCGTTGCATCGTCATCAGACATTTCGCTAGCTTGGCGTTTGCCCTTCTAGCTGTTGAACGCGTCGATGACGCAGATCGGCTCGACTGATTACTCGAGGCTCTGCTGGACGAGTTAGAAGTTACTTGACTCGAGGCGCGGCTCGGTATGGGGGTAGATTTAGCCACAAGGTTGGCTAAGAGATCATTCGGGCATTGATACCCTATGTCTGATAACGCTCTTTCTAACGTTTCCTTTATTAGTTTCGAGGAAACTGGACGTGGATCTACCGCCCCTCCCGCCCCGTGGGGGCAGGGGGAGTTGCTATCCATAATGACCTATCACCTAAGATTATTATTGTTTGTACTACCAACGGAAATATAAGTAAGATGGAATAGTAAATTATTAATTTAAAATAAAAACTCACTATTCGATGTCGGAATCACTTATCTGTGGTCCTGTAGCGGGAGCGCGGGTCGGCAGCAGGTAGCTGCTCAGGTAGCAAGCCGGACCGAAAGGGACGCGCGGTACGCGGAGCGCAGGTAGCAGCGCCAGGCGGCGGCTGGGTCGACGCGCGGGACGCGGCGCGGGACGGGCCGCAGGTGGCGCGCGGCCGGTGCGTGGGTCGGCGGCGCGGGGGACGGCGGCGTGCGGGCGGCGGCCGCAGGTAGCGGCCACGCGGGTCGGCGCCGGCGCGCTTTCAGGCGGACGCGGAGTTATTTGCAAGCGAGCGCGGCACTATTATTATATCGCACTGCACTTGCACACGTGTTTTCGAATTAACGAAAGGTCGCGGATCGCGGATCGCATATGAGAGTAAGCTCACGCTATCGTAGTTACGAAAAGCCTGTGAGTGGACGTGCGAGCACGTCCGTGCGCCACGAGGCTGAAATCGGAACTGTGAGGCGGCGACCGCATACGATCAAATTTATAATCTTACGCCTCCCTCCCTCCATCCGTCCGTCCGTCCGTCGATCCCCACCTTATTATCTTGCCGGTCCTATGGATTTTCTCGTTAGAATTTCCATTTTCCTTTTCGATCGATACCTACCCTAAATGAATGGGCTGTCTTATTAGGGCGTTATGTATATATTTTTTTATTAATTTTTTTTTATTTTTTTATTTTAATTTTTTTTTATTTTTTATTATTTTATTATTATTTTTTTTTTTTTTTTTATATATATATATATATATATATATATATATATATATATATATATAAACGCACTAAAAGACACTAAAACGAAAAACGGAGAAACGATGATCGCGCGAATACGGATAGTCGGGAGCTGATCGATTAACGCGATTATATCATTGTTGTTATTAATTAACAATGAATGATATTATCAATGAACGGAATGAATGAATTATTCGTTTGCGGTGTACGATGACGAGCGGAAGGTGTACAGTATCTATCTATCTATCTATATCTATGTATGTTTGTCAAGGAAACAGAGTTGATATAAAATTTGTGGCCCTGAAAAGGGCCGTTTGTTTGTTTGACCGACTGTGGTATGATGTGTCGCAGCGAGCATAGCAGAGAGCAGAGCAGAGCGGCGGCATCGTAACCTCGGCGAGCGGCGCGCAAGCGCTCACGCTCACTTAGAGCTGGTGTACTTGGTCACGGCCTTCGTACCTTCGCTGACTGCGTGCTTCGCCAACTCGCCGGGCAGCAGCAGACGGACAGAGGTCTGCACCTCCCTCGATGTTATCGTCGAACGTTTGTTGTAGTGCGCGAGGCGAGACGCTTCGGCGGCTATACGCTCGAATATGTCGTTCACGAAAGAGTTCATGATCGACATGGCCTTGCTAGATATACCGGTGTCCGGATGGACCTGCTTGAGCACCTTGTAGATGTAGATGGCGTAACTCTCCTTCCTCTTGTGCTTCTTCTTTTCTTGTCAGATTTGGAGATGTTCTTCTGAGCCTTACCGGACTTCTTCGCCGCCTTTCCACTAGTCTTGGGCGGCATGATGATACTACTACCAGAAACACACTTTACTTAACGCACACACGAACACGCTAACACGAACGAGTAAGCGGAGCGGGATTAGCGAGCGAGTAATATACGAATTGTATATTGTAAAAACGCTGAAGCCGCTAGTTACGGCTTAGGCGAGCCGCGTCGCATCGTTAAACGAGCCACGGTTCTATCGTCGGCCAATCGTATACCTCCATTTTGAACAATTTAACCGTTTAACCGTCCGTTTTGACGGTTAGAGCGCGGGGCGGCGGCGTTTCATCAATCGCTACCCCGCCCCCATCGCGCGCGCGCCGTTACTGTCTCACGTCAGAGTTATACCGTCTCTTTCCCTCACGCGATGCATACCGCCTATTACTACTATCACTATTACTATTACTACTATCGCTATTACTATTACTACTATCGCTATTACTATTACTACTATTGCTATCACTATTGCTATTGCTATTGCTATTGCTATTGCTATTGCTATTGCTATTACTATCACTATTACTATCGCTATCACTATTACTATTGCTATCGCTATCACTATCACTATTATTATTCTCGTTGAATGACAATAACTCTCTCGTAATATAAATTGTTTACTAATTTATGGCCGCCGCCAATAGAGACGATTAATATATAATTATTAATTAATAATCATCGTTTTGACAGCAAAGAGGCAAAGAGCAAGGGGCAAAAGCATTGCAAGACTCTACTGCACCTATCGCTAAGTCGCTTTATCTTTATTTATTTTATGGCTTGTTTTATCGAAATCGAACAAGTAGTAGTTAGTTATTTCGATCACGACTAAGCGGGAAGAAGAATGTAGACTTAGTTCGATAATGTTCGCCCCTTGCTGCAAGCGACAAGCGTTATTAGGATAGAGATATACATAAATGATCAAGGTTAATTAATAAATTAATTTGTGTTGTTTGTCTTACTAAAGTGTAATAATATCGACAGGTGTCGACGATGATGCCGGTATGCGAAACTCGTTCTCAAACGAACAATATTGTGGCCCTGAAAGGGCCGTTTCTCAGAGTCAGCGTACGCTACGGCAGACTGTGGCTTACGCCTTCTTTCGGTCTTCGGCAGCAATACCGCCTGAATGTTCGGCAGTACGCCTCCCTGGGCGATCGTCACGCCGCTAAGGAGCTTGTTCAGCTCCTCGTCGTTGCGTATCGCGAGCTGAAGATGTCTAGGGATGATCCTGGTCTTCTTGTTGTCGCGCGCCGCGTTACCGGCCAACTCGAGCACCTCGGCGGCGAGATATTCCATAACGGCGGCCAGGTAGACGGGAGCACCGGCGCCGACGCGCTCCGCATAGTTACCCTTGCGCAGCAGCCTATGAATACGGCCGACGGGGAATTGAAGACCGGCTCGATTCGAACGCGACTTCGCCCCCTTCACTTTACCACCTTTCCACGGCCGGACATAGTTCGAGAGCGAGTCGAACGACAACAACGACACTGAATAAAACTATGTACACACCACGCGCGCGCGCGTTAACGACAATGAATGAATGTAGTTTCAGCGTGAATTACGATAAAACGGTCTTTATACTGATTCACGTTCGCCGAGCGGAGGGTTCACGCGCGCGCAACGGCTACGGATGGGGCTACGCACGGGGAGTGCGGTGCGATGCGCGGGTACGGCGGGGGGCTCGAGCCGGCCGGCCGGTCGGCGGCAAGAGATATCGATGATGAAAAAAAAAATTTTCTATCTCTGAACTCTGTTTTGACTCGTATCGACCGTCTGACGACAATATTTCCATTTGATAGATAGATAAATGGAAAAAAATAAAAATATATCGTTCATCGATATCGATATATTTATTATAAATATGTACGGACATCCCTAGAGCGAGTGACAGCAGCGAGCGGCAGCATTCTGACAGTCGGGCAGTCGGCGGAGCCCCGCGCGGCGGCAGCGGGAGCGGGAGCGGAGCGGAGGAGCCGTATTCCTGCGACACGGCTCCGAACGAGACGACGGCGACGGCGACGGCGATGTTGAATGAATAAATAAATAAATATGTGTGTATCATCTCCGCGTCATCTTTAGAGAGGATCGGACGTGTCGACAGACATACACAGTCGGAAACTCTACTCGCGAACCGAAATCGATAATATCGATCGATCGATCGATCGATCGAATCGACATGTGTCGACAGGGAACAAACGTAACAATTTATTTATTTTGCTATCATTTCGGGGAATTACAAGTGAGACGAGTTTTATAAATACTAGTAGTATATTATCGATATTTCGTAGGGAAAGAGGTAGATACTTAATTAATTATATATTTATTTATTAAGTAATAAATAATCGATCGATTAGGTGGGTGTAGGCAGTCGTCAGAAACCATAGGCATACGCATCTCGGAGGCATGTGATAGCCCTGAAAAGGGCTTTTTGGTTGTTGTCAGTCGCAACAGAGATAAGGCGGCGGCGGCAGTAGTAATATAACGTTCTCTCGAAGTCGAAACCGTCGTCGACATCGAACGTCACATTATTATATTACTTTTCGGCGGCCTTCTTCGCGGCGGCGGGTTTCGCCTTCGGCGTCGCGGCCTCTTCGGCTTCGGAGCTTTCGGTTTTAGTCGGCGGTTTGGCGGTCTTCTTCGCCTTCGGCGCTACGCCGCCCTTCGCTTTGGCCGTTTCGCCTTCGCCGCGGCGGAGGCGGCGGGCTTCTTCTTCGGCGGCGGAGGCGGCAGCCGCTGCGGCGGCGGCGGCGGCCTTCTTCTCTTTGGGGGTCGGCGCTTTAGATTTCGTCGTCGGAGAACCGGCCGCGGCGGCCGCGCTTTTCCTCTTGCCCGCCGCGGCGCCGGAAGAGGCGATCGCGGCGGCGGAGCCCTTCTTGCCGCCGCCGCCGGCTCTCGACGAAGCGGCGGAGGACGCAGACTTAGAGCCGGCTCGTTTCGCCCCGCTCGCGCCTACGGCGACTCCACCGCTCCCACCGCCGCCGCCGCCGCCGCCGGAGGACTTTTTCGAACCGGAAGATGACTTAGACTCGAGCTTGAACGAACCGGACGCGCCCTTACCCTTCGTCTGTATCAAAGTTCCGGATTCGACTGCGCTTTTCAGATATTTCCTTATGAAAGGCGCATGCTTCTCGGCGTCTACCTTGTATTGGGCGGCGATATATTTCTTGATGGCCTGCAGAGAAGAACCGCTGCGCTCCTTCAGCTCCCTGATCGCGTTGTTGACCATCTCGGAAGTCTTCGGATGCGTCGGTTTCGCCTTCGGCTTCTGACGACACCGCCGCCGCCACCGACCGCGGTAGCCTTCGGTTTCGCCGCGGCGGCGGGAGTCGTCGGCGCCGGTGCTTCGGATGCGACTGCGGTATCGGCCATTGTCGAAGGTGGAGTGGAGAACACCGACAAGAAATCACCACAATATCACTTATTTATTTAACCCACGCACAACAATAACAACAACACTTTATATCTGTCTTATTGACTGACTGACTGACTGACTGACTGACTTACGAACAACCAACTAGAATTGTAAAAGTACAATTATTATTTTCACAAACGAACGGAACGCGGCGAATGCAGATTCGAACGAACGCGAGGTACGCGAAACGTGAGGCGCCACTATCGACCACCTCGCGAACGGTCGGATATACCGTAATGAGCGCCTCGCGGCCGACGGATCGTTTCTCGTCGACGTTGTTACAACTTTTCACTTGACCCTCTCGGCTTTTTAACGATTCGAACCTTATCCGGGATCGATGTCGCGGTCCGAAGTAGAAATTACGATTCGGTTTGAGTCGCTCTATCGTCGCGTTCCGATAAATAGGACGAGGGACGCCGCTATATACCGTATCGAACGCACGAAAGTCCGGCTGACGTCGTTGCGACGCCGGTGCTTCGCTTTAATTTAGTTAATTTTCAATTTTACAAATCGTTCGGCGCCATCGTGACCCTCTCGATAGACGGCCACGATAACGTTCCATCGTCGACCGCACGCGTCGCGAGGCTAACGTGAGACTCTGTTCGTTTCGAGAGGTCCGAAATCGGACCAGGTAAAACACACAGATCCATCGGACCGACGCCCGTAGACGTTCACTCGCCTTGCTATTCCACTAACCGAACCTAACCGCCCGAGAAGTGGGCCGAACGTGGCGAACGACACTATTCGAAATAGTCGCGTAGAGAGTAAGTAAGTGAATAAATAAATGAATAATAAAAAATAAAAAAAATAATAATAATTAAAAAAAAAAATAATAAAATAAAACTCGGAATACGCTCGTGCTCGACAATCTCGATCGAGCCTTCACATCATGTACGTACGAGTAGTGGATACTTAGATAGATTCGTTTTCCATTTTAACTGCTTACTATAACTATATATATATATATAAATATAAATAACATTAATTACGATACTACTGAAATCTTCGATGGTCGTTAATACCTCCGCCGGTTGCAGCGATGCGGCAGCGCAACGGGAAACGGGAGAGGAAAGAAACTTCAAGTCCGATAGATCGGATATTGCCCGAGGAGTAGCAATAACAATACTATATTTTCATTCTTATTTCTTTGTTTCGGGAGATTGTTACGATAGTACACGTGCGGTCGATTCGAATGAATGACAAATCGAGCGAGTGAGTGAGTGAGTGAGTGACTATTTTGATACAATAAATGGAGAAATTTAACCCGACTCCATCGAACCTAACTCGGTTTAACCTAACCTTCGAAGACCTAACTTTAAAAAAATAAATAAAATAAAATAAAATAATTAGGCTCGACTCGACAGTCCGTCGAGAGGGAGAGAAGAGAGACAATGTCGTAAAGAAACAATCATTATATATAAGTGAATGTTTTGTGGCCCTGAAAAGGGCCTTTTCCATCTGATCCGCGAGCGAGGCGAGGCGAGACGAGACTCGTAGACTCGTAGATTCGTAGATTCGTCGGGCCGGGCCGTTTAACCGCCGAACCCGTAGAGGGTGCGCCCTGACGTTTCAGCGCGTAAACGACGTCCATAGCGGTGACGGTCTTCCTTTCGCGTGCTCGGTGTAGGTGACCGCGTCACGGATCACGTTCTCGAGGAACACTTTCAGCACTCCGCGCGTCTCTTCGTAAATCAGACCGGATATACGTTTCACGCCGCCCTGCGAGCGAGACGACGGATAGCCGGCTTGGTGATGCCCTGGATGTTATCGCGGAGCACTTTCCCAGACGCTTCGCTCCACCTTTCCGAGTCCCTTGCCTCCTTTCCACGGCCCGTCATCTTGCCGCTGCTGCTGCTGTCGCTACGTTAATGAACACAAAAATAAACCGTTCGACCGCACGTATACTATAATACTATCTATCCTCGACCGATTACGGCGACGATCCGACGAGAACTGAACGCGAACCGAGTATCCACTCCACGTTTTATGTCCTCGGATATTTTGCCCCACCAGAAAATGTCTGCGCGGGGAGCGGAGCGAGCTGTAGGTGCTACGCCAGCGCCATACGATTCGATTCGATGAATTCTCTAGTTTTTGTATAGTGTAGTCAAATATAATTTACTTAATATCGATAATTATATAAAATGAAAAAAAAATCGATTAATCGATCGATTTTTTTTTTTATTTAGTGTTTATGGAGTGATCGATGATGATGATGCATTTAAATATGCAATATGAAGAACAAATAAAATAGATAGATACATACGACGATATAACAAACAAACAGTAGTTGTCCAACAATGCCTAGCCTATCTATTATGTCTGATGTGGCAAATTTAATATAGGCTTCGATCGATCGATCGAGTACGTAGTAACGTAGTATAGATAGAAACAATTTACGACAACAGCTGTGGCCCTGAAAGGGCCGTTTTATGCGTTCGTTTTAAGGGAAACGCGCGCACGACAACGACACGGACACGGACACACAAAGTAGTAATGTAATGTATGTCGAACCGCGACCGTGTCGTGTGCAAACTCAAGCGCTCGCTTAGGCGCGCTCGCCACGGATGCGACGGGCGAGCTGTATGTCCTTCGGCATGATGGTGACGCGTTTGGCGTGTATCGCGCACAGATTCGTATCTTCGAAGAGACCGACCAGGTACGCCTCGCTAGCCTCCTGGAGGGCCATCACGGCGGAGCTCTGGAACCGCAGGTCGGTCTTGAAGTCTTGCGCTATCTCGCGAACGAGTCGCTGAAATGGCAGCTTACGAATCAACAGCTCCGTGCTCTTCTGATAGCGACGGATCTCGCGAAGGGCGACAGTTCCCGGCCTGTAGCGGTGAGGTTTCTTCACGCCGCCGGTGGCCGGTGCGCTTTGCGGGCGGCCTTCGTCGCGAGCTGTTTACGTGGCGCCTACCGCCGGTCGATTTACGAGCCGTCGCTTCGTGCGGGCCATGACCGACTATCAATACGCTATACGCAGCACACACACAAATATCACACACGAATCCGCGGTTACTACTCACCAGCGCTGCGGAGTAGAAGTTACTAAAGCGTGCGATACGATCGGTTGGGGACTGTATGGTGAGGCGGCGACCGCATACGATCAAATTCATAATCTTACGCCTCCCTCCCTCCATCCGTCCGTCCGTCCGTCGATCCCCACCTTATTATCTTGCCGGTCCTATGGATTTTCTCGTTAGAATTTCCATTTTCCTTTTCGATCGATACCTACCCTAAATGAGGCTGTCTTATTAGGCGTTATGTATATATTTTTTTTATTAATTTTAATTTTTTTTTATTTTTTTTTTATTTTAATTTTTATTATTTTTTTATTACTATTATTATTATTTTTTATTATATATATATATATATATATATATATATATATATATATATATAAACACTAAAAGACACTAAAACGAAAACGGAGAAAACGATCGCGAATACGGATAGTCGGGAGCTTATCGATTAACGATTATATCGATTGTTGTTAATTAACAATGATATTGATATTATAAATGAACGGAATGAATGAATTATTCGTTTGCGGTGTACGATGACGAGCGGAAGGTGTACAGTATCTATCTATCTATCTATCTATTGTATGTATGTTTGTCGAAGGAAACACGGCGGAGTTCGACGCTCATAAAATTTGTGGCCGCTGAAAAGACGGCCGTTTGTTCTGTTGACCGACTGTATGTGGTATGATGTGTAGCAGCGATT
>BGZK01002546.1:0-51623 GCA_005406025.1 Eumeta japonica | reverse complement strand
GAGATTGAAATGAATTTTTAATGTTTTGTAATTGCCAACAGATGGCGGTAGTAATATCAAAAACAAAACACTATTTTCGGACGAGGGTCAGCTGTACGATTTAGTTCAACTATTTAGCTTTAAGTCGAGCGCGCAGGATGCGAGTTCAAATCTGTCCTAGAATTTGTTTTCTTTTATTTATTTTAATTACTTTCAAACATTTTAATTAATTCCAAAGTTATTTTTAATGTAATTAGTAATACATTTACATTAACAATAATTATTGTACAATAATTTTAATTAGTGACTACGGAAAAGTTTGAAGAACTCCAAAAAATTTTTGGTGAAACTCATATATTATCATTAACCTCTAATTTAAATAACGTACGTATGTCACGAGCGCTTAAGGCATACATTTGTTGAAACTTGCTATGAACTAGAAATATTTTAAACTTCATGTGTAACACTAGCTACGGCAGACGTTGTTCAGCCCTCTTAGGGTGATTTATCAATCTAGTTCATGACCGTAGCCCCGTCAGCATCGACATAAATCGAATCGCTTCTGTTTTTCTGTCAATCGATGTCAATCTGAGTCTTCATCTCACTTTTGATTCCGATTACAGTCACACTTTTGATTCTGATCTCGACTGTACATTCATTTTTGATCCCAGTCCCGTTCGCGATTTTGGTCGGTCCGGTTTTCGATTCTGATACCGCTACCAGTCAGTTCCAGAAAGGGGGCTTCCTTTTCAAACATATTGCGATGCCTTTCCCAATTCAAATTTGACCCCGATCAGTTTTCAATTTGTACCCGTCCGTTTTCGATTCGGACACCGCTGCCGGTCTAAGACTTAAAGTACAGCGTGAACTATATTTTTTGTTCTATCTATGTTATACCGATAGAAGGACGGAGGTTTAGAGAAATTAAAATACGTATATTTATGCCTTTGAGTGAAATCTTAAAAATAAAAACCATGTCATTGAAAAATTAAGAAACAATTAGATTTCGACAACTGCGCCACCTATCAGAATAAAAATTATCCTATCTCAAGTTGGACCGAATTACACAGAGTGTGCAAATATTAATTACGATTACTTAAGAAGTTTCTGAATTCATCGCGGACAAATATCGCGACGATTTTTATACACATATATAATATAAGGTGTGATACATATATAAGATAATCAAATAATTAACAAGTAATTATTATGAACTATAATTAGAAAGAGGCAGTGATTTAAGAGCTAACAGCACCTTGCAAATTTTCAACAGCATTTTGAGAAAACAGCTGATAGCAAAGAATCTACGACGACTGACACTTAATTGTTTTCTTAACCGACGTTTATTGTGGTTTAGCTCAAATACCGTAACATTAGAAATATCGTTCAATTACCCTAACAAAATGTACGGAAATTGTACGTATTCGTTTTGTCTTTGCTTATGTAACAGAAAAATATAGCGATTTGAACGCTTTCACAAAAATATGACAATACATAAATTTTGTGATTCGACATAAGAAAAACTTTTATGTTATAGAGAAACAAAAATCTCATTTACTGAAACGGAAGAAGCGGCGGCCGCGAGCGAGCATCGCGAGTCGGCGGCGGCGGCGCGTGGTGCGCCACGCGCGCCGCCGACAATGAGGACGGCCGATTTGTTGAAAATAATTAATTGTACTAATAAATAGAAAAAGAAAATAAAATACTTAAGCCCGACTACGGAAAATATAATTAAAAGTATTGACCGAGCTAGGTTTTAGTTGAGAAAAATGGTTACTTAATTGTGAAGTCGTAGGTGATTCGTTTGTGAGATAGAAATCGTAATTTGTACTAGGCGTGGGACTTTTACTTAGGTATACTAATCATTCATTTACGTTCTAAAATACTAACAGCACAAATGGTTTTTTTTTATTCGTTTTTAGGGTTTCGTAACCAAAGGGCGTGAACTGTTTCTTTAGAAACGTATTAGGTAGACACTTAAAATTATTACAGAATATATATGACTGGGACTGTTATAACAATAAAAATTCATTTAATTTGAAAATTGAAGAGGAGTTTTCTTACTTGAAACGTGTTTTGGCATTTTACCTCGATGTTTGTAATGACAATAATGGCAGTACACACAAACATTCAGCTACATAACACAATGCATACTCTTAAATGAAACGACAAATAATAAAACCTAGTCAAGCGCGAATGGAACACTTGCTAATTATTCTTGCGCTTAATGTTTTGCATTACGTATTGCAGCACCTGTCTTGTTTTAATTACGCATTCTTAAACAACATATAATATTAAATATTGTACGGTGATGCGAAATACTGCTTGTGCGAGCCCGATTCGCACTTGGCCGATTTTTTCGCATCCTGTAACTTTTATTTTAATTTTACAATTTACAGTAATTTTATAATTATAAAGATTTTTCAGTCCGAAAGTCCTTTAAGATTATGTATTATAACTTTTCAAACAATTGTCGGTATACTGCGCTTTATAAATAAAAAGACCAGTATACAATAAATTGTGTGCGCTTCATGAGTATGGAAGACTATAGTTTTTATTATGCAATTAAATCATAAAACGGTCATATCAATGAATGCATTCACTTGCAAGATGCAAATTTCGTAGTTGTGTCAAATGTCAAACTATTCCTTAACGGAATAGTTTTCCTAAGTCATTGCTAAGTAATCCTTCCAGCGTTTTGACTCCCTCAATATAGGAGCAAGTTTTAAAGTGAAAACTATTTTAGGTACTTTAAATCATTTTCAAGTAGGTATAATCGTGAGTTCGCGTCATCGAGATGATAATGTAATATAGGTTAAAACTTAATGCCCGTGAGCGATTTTTGTATGGGTAAAATCTTAAGAGTTCCATCACCGACATACTAATGCAGTGTAAGCGAAAACTTCTAATGCTCGCGAGCAATTTTGCATTAGTAAAATCTTAAGAGTTCTCGCAACTGACATGCTAATGCAGTGTAAGCGAAAACTTCTTAATGCTCATAATTTTAGCATTAGTAAAATCTTAAGAGTTCTCGCAACTGACATGCTAATGCAGTGTAAGCGAAAACTTCTTAATGCCCGTGAGCGATTTTTGTATGGGTAAATCTTAAGAGTTCCATCACCGACATACTAATGCAGTGTAAGCGAAAACTTCTTAATGCTCGCGAGCAATTTTAGCATTAGTAAAATCTTAAGAGTTCTCGCAACTGACATGCTAATGCAGTGTAAGCGAAAACTTCTTAATGCCCGTGAGCGATTTTGTATGGGTAAAATCTTAAGAGTTCCATCACCGACATACTAATGCAGTGTAAGCGAAAACTCTTAATGCCCGCGAGCAATTTTGCATGGTAAAATCTTAAGAGTTCTCGCAACTGACATGCTAATGCAGTGTAAGCGAAAACTTCTTAATGCCCGTGAGCGATTTTTGTATGGGTAAAATCTTAAGAGTTCCATCACCGACATACTAATGCAGTGTAAGCGAAAACTTCTTAATGCCCGTGAGCGATTTTTGTATGGGTAAAATCTTAAGAGTTCCATCACCGACATACTAATGCAGTGTAAGCGAAAACTTCTTAATGCTCGCGAGCAATTTTAGCATTAGTAAAATCTTAAGAGTTCTCGCAACTGACATGCTAATGCAGTGTAAGCGAAAACTTAATGCCCGTGAGCGATTTTGTATGTGTAAAATCTTAAGAGTTCCATCACCGACATACTAATGCAGTGTAAGCGAAAACTTCTTAATGCTCGCGAGCAATTTTAGCATTAGTAAAATAAGAGTTCTCGCAACTGACATGCTAATGCAGTGTAAGCGAAAACTTCTTAATGCCCGTGAGCGATTTTGTATGGGTAAAATCTTGAGTTCCATCACTGACATACTAATGCAGTGTAAGCGAAAACTTCTTAATGCCCGCGAGCAATTTTTGCATGAGTAAAATCTTAAGAGTTCCGTCACCGACATACCAATGTAGAGTTCGCGTAATCGGCATGTTAATACAGCATATGTGAAAACTTAGAAATTCTCACTCTGGACTATTTCATTCTAATGCATTGTATGCAAAATTTCAAAATGCTCGTAGATGTTTTTTGTATGAGTAAAATTTCATGAGTTCGTGTCACCGACAGGTGTCGTTAACAAGATAAATATTATTTTTTGAAAATGTGAAAATTATATTTTTAAAATGAATTCTCTTGCAACATTATTTTTATTTTGTTTGAATTAAGAAGCTTAAATTTTCAATACAAAAAAATTGATTTGATTTAAAGTTACTGAGGCTGCGCAGCCCTTCATGTGTTTGGATTAATAAATTAACCTTATACAAAAATGTATATAGTTTTTGCTCGAAATGCCAATATATGTGAAAAATCGTTTTAATGTTAATGATCTTATTCTATAAATTATAATATAAAAGTTTTGATATTACATAATTGTATATGAAAATTGTGATATGAAAATTGTAATATCATATCATAACTTGGAAATCCCAAAGACCACTGATATTTTAAGTATTCACTTGTGTTGGTGGTCTCTAAATACTGACTATTTTTTAATTTGCTATTGTTACGTCACGGCGCCACATATAAATCGATACGGCGTTTAACAGTTTTACATTAATGACAAAACAACTGACACCTTTCTTTGTTGAAAATGCTTCAATAAGTTAAGTTGAGTTACAATCTTCTTGGATACACGGACTGCTAAATTATCCTTCTTTGCCACCTTAGTGAGTTAAAAAGCTTCGATATGTAAGTATATTTCGTCAAAAATCGAATGTTATCATTTACTTGATGTATTGAAATCGTAATATGCCAATAAATATATCCAGTTCAAGATCGAGCAAGCACTAAGTTTGATCCTTTCGTTCTATGGCCACATGTAATGCATAAGATATTTTGACACT
The DNA here is from genome assembly GCA_005406025.1 of Eumeta japonica. Lineage (NCBI taxonomy): Eukaryota > Metazoa > Arthropoda > Insecta > Lepidoptera > Psychidae > Eumeta > Eumeta japonica. The sequence goes on along the minus strand of BGZK01002546.1, from coordinate 46,747 downwards.
GGCTATTTGTCTCAGCAACGGACGATGCGTCTGACCTTGTTAACTATATATATGTCACCTCTCGTTGACCGAAGTCAATTACCGCACATATTTTCTCGCTTGAATTGTGACCCGTCATTCACAAATCAGTAAAATAGAAAAATTCGGCTGGATCCTCAATGCGATAAGTTGTACTATGTTATACTTTTAACAATAAAAGTACAATAATATGTATTTCAAGCGTCACATATTACAATTTTATATACAGCTTAGGATGACGATCTGTGTCACATAAACAATGCTGGGCGCGGCGTAGTGCATAGTATAAACTCTAATGTTTTTTTAATTCAGAACAAATCCCACTCCCAAAATCAATCCCAATTGCGATTACGTTTTTCACGAAAAATGAATTTTAGAAAAATCTTGATTATTTTTGGTCCTTCTAAGCCTTCCCATAATTTCTTTTTGTGGATGTGCCATGGCCTATATTTTTTGAATTGTACTGAAATAAAATCAATACATTATGATTTCAATAAAATGTCCTTTGATACGTAGGACGCACTGAAAATTTCTGTAGTGAATGAAAAAAAATTACTATGCATAGTCGAAAACGAAATTATTGTTTCTTAAAATATTTTCCGTTAGCATAAATACACTTTTTCATACGAATAAACCAATTTTGAAAACATCTGTACCACTCCGCCCTGGTGATCTCGGAAACATGTTTCTCATATTCTTCGGCAGCCTCTTCTGGTCATGAAAATCGTTGAATGCGTAATTGGTTCTTAATTTTGCGAACAAAAAGTCACAAGGTGCCAGGTCGGGACTGTATCCGAGATCGCTCATAAGTTCTTCGTTTTCTCTTTCAAAAATTTATTCGAATGTCTGGCCGTGACTACGTTTAAGGTTATTTTAGAGTTCATCAATAACTTACGGCAAACAAATGGTCGTGTACCAATTACTGTTTATGGTGACGATTGTCCGGAAGTAACAGTAGCCATGTATTCAGTTTTAATAAAAATAAGCAATCATCCGCTTAGAGGCACTTCTGCTCGCGCGCCACTTTGGTTGGTTTCGGATTATCTCGATAAACCCAAACAGTCGATTGTTGCTTTGTTTTGGGTTGTTGCAATAAATCCATGTTTCGTCATGTTATTATATCCCATCACAAATTTGACGCCCTTTTCTTGAATCTGGTAATCATGGTATCGCACCAAATGTTGCGGTCCGTTTTAGCCTCAGTTAATTCTGTGCGATTCACCATGAGCACATTTTCATACCCAAATGTTCGTGTAGCATTAATTGAAATTGACTCATACCTACGCTTAAGTATGCCCGAATCACATATGCCACATGCGTGTCTGTTCGATTGTACGGCGCACAGCATCAATGTTTTGTTGTTCACGGACGTGTACAGGCGACGATCACAAAATTTGTCACTGAGGATTTACACTTACACTTAAATTCTGAAAACCAGCTATAAATAGTTGTCATGCAATGTGCTTCATCGCCAAAAGCAATTCGAAATGGAGCCAGGCTCTGCTGAACTGACAAATTACTTTTTAAATTTTAAAAATCGTACTACGAAAATTTTCACGACTTAAATCCATAGTAATGAGATATCCAAATTTTACAACGACGTCACAATGTAAAAATAATTGGCAGTTAGATGAAAGAAATGTATTCTACAGACGAAAGAGTTCCAGTTTCAAAAGTAGCAACTACTTTTAAATATTTTTATATAAATGGCCAGTTCCAGAAATATATATTGCGCCCCACATATACGTACAGTTCTTAGTAATTTTAAGGCAATATAAACAAAGTTAACACAAGGAACTAGCTTATTGCAAATGGATAAAATATCACAAATCATTTTATAATGATTATTTATTTTATAAATAAATAATTTAACTGTTACCAAAAATATATCCAGGTACTTACTTCGAATATAAAGTGGAAAAAGTTACTGAGTCATCATTTTATTGCAATTAAATAAATGATGAAATTTAGTTAGCCCTAAATATAAATATATTGAAAAGATTTTCTGAAAATGTAATTAGCCGCAGCAAACTATTAAAACTGAAATTAAATGTTATCCTTAATAGACTTATAAATTAATTTGTTAAAACCGCCAATAATTTGATAATGAAACTTTTCAACCGTAGTTATTACGAGGAATATACTTGTAAAGATTTATGATTTTCTTTATATTTCTATAAATTAATGTCAATAAGATTTGATATTACAAAAGAATGTTAACGGATATTTTTCTAGAAATACGATCGTATCAACGAAAACGTACAGTAATCGTAAAATAAATGAAAGACTTAAATAATACAAACAATTTTTTTAATTATTCAAAATCCTGTTAATCCGATGGAAACTCTTCAATAAAAATTACTTAAACAATAAAATGAAAGAAAGTGTTGAAAGAATCCGTAAATACATGATTATTTTAATGTTCCATCATAGAATAAAATCCATGAAATATGGAGACAAAGTGCACCGACGCACCTCCAAGCCGCAAGGGCGTCCTTTTGAGTGATATACGAGAACACGCCGAGCCCATTGCTTTAAACTCAAGCGCCTACAGTAAATTCACATTTATGTGGTTCCGCACGTATCGTCGAGACTTTCCATATATTGACACTGACTATTACGTTATGTATATAATCAAATAACAAGAAAATATGGTGAATGTGTATAGTGCTATAACGTAATATTGTATGTGTAGACTTTTCGTTTATATTTTTCATCCCAAATACTAGTATACTCCTCGACTTCCTTTTAAACGATTGTTTTATTACGTAAATAAAAATAGGATATATCTTTTGAATAAGTTTTCGCTACGTCACATATGGATTTATCCTTTGGATTAACAGTATACTTATATAATTTTATTCATTATCACCGTGAAATTTAATATACATTTCTTATTTAAAAGTAGCTTTGTCCTTGACCCCACCTGAGGGGAGAACTGCTTACGAGAATCGAAATTGAGCTGATCTAAACATACTTATCCATATATATATATGTATAAGCGAAATATCATTGGCTGACTCGTCACGAGATCTTCTAAATTATAGGTCAGGTTCATTTGATATTTTGCCTAGTTACAGTTTTCGGGACTTGATGCTCACTAAGAACCGATCGTCTACGCGGTCGGAGCCGTACTTGGAACATAACCGGAGATATGGCTTTCTTAAATACATAATGCATATTGGAGCATTACGATCTCCTATCGCTGTACATTTATCTCCTCCTTCGTATAAACATAATTTGAAGGAACCCAAGAGAGTCGCAACAGAGTCGGCCGACGGCGCGCGAGCCGACCGGCGCCTGCGCCGTCGCGGGCCGCGTGGCGTCCCCTTGACTTATGGCCTTGTAATGTATCGCAATGCCTCTATCACTCATGAATATTCCATCCAAAATATACACACATGTGCCCATCGCGACACCACCGGCGGCCATATCGGCGTGTCTCAAAGCTATAAATATTTCACGGAGAACATTAAGCCGGAATATTACACGCGTAATTATTTTAGTTTTCGTAAACGAAAAGCGGCCGGCCGTCTAATAGGCGCATTAGGGATGCTGTTAAATAGCTCGATAGAAATAAAATCGGAACGCTCCTCTCTGCGGGCGGGGAATAATTTAGAATCGGACCCCGTTGCTCCGGCGCGCTTTGCGTACTCATAGGAACAGTTATTTGATTACTTCGCACCATGTTATTAGAAGTTAGGCGCTTCAGGGGCTTCAAATAGTATTACACCGACAATAAATTAAACATTTACGATATTCGTTTTAGAAGGAAATTGAGATTTTCTATAAGGTTATGTACGTGATGGAAGAGCACTAGGTGCACCGCCATTGTGTTCTTACTTATTTGATATGATTGCAACTGAAGTTATCAGTGAAACGTAAATCGAATAATTCATCATTTTGATTTTCAAAAGCTTTTTCGAATACAATCGACGTATATGACCATAGATGTGATGCTTAATAACTATTCTCGAAAATTTATCTTGTAAATCTTGACTTAAAGATATTTTGTAATACAAGTGGGTCTTATACCACAGCAAGATTAAAGAAAGTGACAAAAACGGTAAAAGGATAATCGTCTATTCAGTTTTATTCTTTAATTGAAAATCACGAGAATCGTCGAATCATGTCCATTTTTATCGTCTATTTTCTGCTACGGCTGTTTATCTCATAAATCGCTAAATATAGAACTTTGTTATGAAATCTCTTTAATACTTTAATTTGAAATTATATTTAACGACCGTAAAACTGGAATTATTGCGAAATTTGAATTGAATTTGTCATTATTAAAGATTTTAAATAGAGGATATTGAAAAATATAAAAGTCGTTGAATGCAAAATGATATTAGAAATAAACAGTTGTACGATTGACGTAAAACACAATAATCTAATATTATTCTTAATGATACTTGAACATATACCGTCAAATATCTCCTAGAATTTTAAGGTTAGTATATATTGTGAGATTTATTTGAAAATTCTAATTAAGGAAATTAATTTTGATTTTTCAGTTTTATAAATGCTAATCTTTTGTCTCGATATTTTTAAGTTTTATAGGTATATTTTGAATCATAGCTCGACATAATTTCAAGGTATTTAAACTCCAGATCAAATGTTTGAACATAAAACTGGTAATACGATAGGAAACAATACCGCATCGGTTTCTGACTTCTCCGCTGAGTGTATTAGGTATGATGCCTCCGATGGTCTAAAATGGGTGTTGAAAGCTTTAGAGCCGAATCTCGCTAAATATGATATGTATTCTAGTAAATCCGACTTAATTATTACCGACATAAAATTGACCGTGAAATGAAGTTAGTCAATTTGTAAATGGGACCTCTTTGGTTTCTCAAAATTATCACACCATCAATTTTTTACCGAATCGGATTATAATCATATTCTACTAACTTTGTTTCTTACAATGGTAGTTTGGTTAAGAAGGGCAAATAAAAAATATATGCAAACCATATTCTTTTAATTTGTTATCAAGAAAACTTTTAAAAACAACAACACATTTCGTGTTAGTCGATCTAAGCATGATATACGTTTGATATACTAAAAGAAATTGACATTTCAATGGTTTCCTTTTCCGTCGAAAGTAGAGAACCCTAAAAAGCCTTAAAATTCACCACGAGTAAAATGAGGCTCCATATTATAAACGTCCGATGTTCTCGATGTAATAGTTGAGAGTTTAATGACGAAATAAAAATGAGGTCTGATTTGATTTTATCGTGATATTATTAGCCGATGCTGTATGCGGAGTTATTTACATAATTTTACTATTGCCCGTTGGGCTGAGAAGATTACAATCTGGAACATAATAACACTATGTTATATCAGATCTTGTTTTTTCAAGAAAAGATTTCCAAGAAATGCAATAAAATATAATACATATCATAATATGGTTTTCACATCGGAATAAGAGGAATGTATTAAAGATAGATTGGGTCCATTATGCGTTGTTAAATGTTGTTAAAATGAATCACGAATTAAAAAATAATTTTTTTCATTCATAAACTGCAATAACACAGTATATTTGTTGTTCACTTTTAATAAATCAGTGAGAAAGAAATTTGTGGACTTCATTTCCATTTGTATTCATCATGAACAATCGTCGAGCTCGCATGAAGAGATTTAGGAGCATCAAGGAAGAAAAAGAGGTATACATAAAATAGTACTAAATAATTGTCTTTGGTTTCTGTCTTCCTCCCTAATAAGTAAACGAAAAATTACATTTACAAAAAGAAAAACACTGCTAAACGGCTGCACGTTTGTACTGTGTCATCATTTTGTGCAGAATTTTATATATAATTATTGTTTATTTTCAGTAAACCTTTGTAGTAAACTTAAGACTTTTTGGACAGTAATATTTTATTGAATATTGAACGGGCTTATAACATATTACACATTTAATAACGTACTGTGTCATCGTACATAGTTGTACTTTTTCTTGCGTGCTACAATTTCGAGGTGTATATTGTCTACATTATCGCATAAGATGCTTTCAAGGCGTGACGTGATCACAAGCACCGTAGTGGCCTTCGATAAATCTTAGAAAATACATCGAACTGGGCAAGTCGTGGAGGGCAGCGCGCGCCGTCCTAGCTACCAATAAAATCAATTTTGAGGCCGTTAAAAGTATACTTTATCACATTCCGGGTACTCAGATACTGATCTGGTGAAAGTTATCTTAAATGTGGCTCATTACAAGCTGGTAAACGTCATACGGCGCCGAATCTATCCGGTATCGAATTAAGTAGTGGCAAGTCGTCCACTTTTTATTGGATATTCGATTACGTTCGATCTTTTGAACTTTATCCGTTTATAATTAAATAATGATATTACTAAGTTCTCGTCTATGCGTTCTTAATGCGTAGTAAAATATATCACTCCATTTTTCGAAAGGTACAGCAATCGATTTGTTCGCAAAGTGAGTGAGGCACATATCAGTAGACAAATCACCATGATCTTTGCAATGTCTCAAATTTATGCCGGAATTGTCAAGGATCAAAAAATTTTCGTTCCCTCCCTACATCTATAAGATTTATATTTCACCTGATCGTCGACAATCGTTTACTTGTCAGTCGCTTGAAAAAGAGATCTCTCAAAAACTCGAGTCACTTAAAAACGGCGTCGAAGCTCAGAGAAACGAATACCGAGAGAAGCGAGCGAGGAGTTCGTGCCGTGAATAAACTCTAAGCTCCGTATAATGCCGATTTAAAAACCGTGTCCCGCGCTTTAATGAACCCGATAAGTCTCATTTTACAGCGGACATTACGAGACCGGCCGCCGGCCGGCTATCGCCGAATAATTAATTTACACGCACGATCAATTAAAAACTGAGATATTTTACAAGGTTTTCGTGCGCGGCGGCACCAACGTTGATGGCTGTTTCAAAGCGGCGCGTTACACTCACCGCGCGCCACAGCATCAACAGACACTGCGAACTGCACGTCAAACTGTATCGGCACTAGGAGTATTATGCCCGAATAAATCTACTATACGGCGCAGCGTAAGCGGTTGTGTAACGGTGGACGCTGAGATATTGAAACATGTAAACTCCTCTTCGACGATGTAGTCATGCGTCAGAATTACCGTTGTCAAAGAACATATGCCGTCAGATAGACAGTAACTTTGTTCAAATAGTGTTATATTATGTTTTTTTTTTTCATGTAACGAATAGTATCATTGTTTAGAACAGTTTTTTTAAAAAATACAGGATCATTTGACAAATATGAGACTTGTTCGTTCTTCGAATATTTACTAAGTAAAAAAATGTTTTTGCTGAACTTACCATACAAAATCATGTTTACTCAACAAGATTTACTAATTTGAATACGACTATTTAAAAAAAAAGTGATGCAGTCTATCTCTTTGTTATTGCCATCAATATTTTATATAAAACTTTTATTATACATAAAATGACATTTCTATATTCAAAATAGTACCAAAAGTAATAAAAGTACTTTTAACGTTTTCGTTTTCATTTTCAATCCGTTCTCACTCTCGACTTTAATGTCGGTCACGGTCTCGACCCCGATTCTGATCCTGATCTCTGTCATCGTTTCGATCATTCATTATATCGATAATATGCTTTATCAAAAACTATTCTTATAATATGTGGCATATGTAATTGCATTATTCACTTGCGTAAGAGCAATACCTAATCGTTTTAGTATTTATTTAAACACGTAATTAAATATTTGTGACGGATAATTATTTATATTTGTAATACCAAAATGTAAAATTATGTACAGTGCAAATGGATATAATGATGTATGTTTATTAACATTGAACGTTATGCATAATTACTAAACGGATCGTGATGAAACTTGTCAGATATAAAAAAATTAAAATAAATGACATCTACATTATTCAGGGATTATATGTAGTTTTCTATTAATGAAAGACTTTTTAGGTTAGATTCATCAGTTCCAGAAATCCTACATAAATAAAAGACTTTACCTCTGTAATATTAGTAGAGATTACTAAAATTTTATTTTGAAAAGTGTACATAAATATTATTTTATTAAAAATACGATTTATTTAAATTGTCAGTTAAAAATAGAGTACTAGAAGTTCGTAACTTAAGTTATAACGACACAAAAGCTTTATTAAATTCAATTTTGTAAAAAAATGGCAAATCTTCGATAACTTTGTAGTCTTTTTAGCCATTTTGGTTTTCATTTGACTTATTGTTGTCACTATATCTATTTGGACAAATATTTTATCAACGAATATGTTTTTCCTGTCCCTAAACTATTCTGCTATTCAATTACGAATAACGTACTATTTATTTTCAATGAACCAAACAAAACTTATGGTAATGGATCTTTATAAGGTTGTTAAAATGCATCACATGACTGTCGGCAATACTTATAAATCAATAAAGAAATACTTAAAATCAGTTCACCTCAGAGATGAGACCAGATCGTAGGCACAGTATGACATCAAACATATCGAGGCGTTCTGGTGCCTCGCAGGCGTAACGCTCGCGGTACTAATTGCGGATCGGCCGACGTTCACATAAATATAATCGGTCGTGAACGCGCTCCTCTCATTTGTCGGGGCGCGCTCGCCGGTTGTCGTGTAGCCGTATTAATATCAATGAATAAGAAATTCGTTATGGATGGCATACAAGCGCGCCCATCGCAGCGCCCGCGCCGCCGGCCGCCGCTGACGCGTGAGCCGTCCCACTATTTCGTATAGATCGCAGGTGATCAGCTCGATTATGCTAACACAAGAAAGTTACCAAAGTGAAGTAATTTTTATGTCGATGTGTATCAAAATAGGTAATATGTTATGTCAGTAAAGTGCATGGAATTAATATCGTAGCGACAACGTTTTCATAAGGTACTCAATTTAGACGCATTTGGGTCATTTGTTTAAATAAGTATATAAAACAACACATCGATTTAACTATCATACGGATAAAATATTGCCTAAATAATATATTTGAATACACTGAATATACTTTTATCTTGAATCCATTTCGCGCATTAAATACAAAGCTGGCTGTTTATTATGCATTCATATGTTTCGTACTTGACTTTGTGCATTTTAAACTGTCCGGAATCTGAGTCGACTAAAATAGTTTTATTGCAATAACAATAAACTCACGCCTATTTCCCACAAAGGTAGGAAAATACTATATATTTTCACATTATTCAATCTTGGCTTATTTCTCTTCTTCACTGACATCCCTTTATAATAGCAAGAAAACCAATTTATTTCCCGCCCATGTTTGCCGTCATTTGTAAACAGACTACCCAAATTTACAAACACTTATACTTGTTCAAATCTCTCACCTTCTATACATAGATATATATCGCATTCAGTCATTCTTTCGGTTTTTTTAAACATCACGACCTTAGTCTTTCTGACGTTTACTTTTACATCTTTTTTTCTTAACAGAATCATTCATTTCAGTTACCATTAATTGTAGTTCGCAGCCGACGGCGCAAAGGCAAAGATTACTCGGTCGTCGGCGTAAAAGAGAGATTTGACAGAAAGCTCGTACATTTTTAGTCCACACTTTTACTCTTTAAAATCATACAGACAGCTATCCATGGACTGGTTCAACAGCCACAGTGATACTGTATATCCGTCGACACCTCTGCACATGCCACACCATTCAGTGTATGCCCCATTTATCCTTCAATCGGTGGAGTAGATTATGTGTAATCCCAAAAAAATTATGTAAGGTTTCCCTTGTAGAAATATTTAAAATAGAAATATTTAAAAAATAGAAATATCTAGAAAAAATAGAAATATTCAAAAAATATTTCTATTTTTTTAAATGATGTCTAATTTATTAAAATAAAGAATTTTAAAATGTAGCCCAATTGGAATTCTTTACAAATGTTCATGAAAATTAAACAATGAAGTTTGAACGGACACTAAATATAATAATACACATAATATAAAACATTTTAAGATATCACAATTTTTTTTGAAAAAGGGTATCAAACTATGCAATCATTAGTATCGGCTTATTAGGTTGAGGAACGATGCTTGTAGAAAATCTTTCATTGAATATAATGACTTTCACATTATTCATCTGATTAATTATGGAATTTAATCAACTTTACAACGTGAAAAACTATGCTGATTTCTGTGAAGAACATCTTAATGGATTGATTAATTTTAGAAATACTGACGATAGATGAATTAAAATAGACAATTCTTGTTTTACGTCTTTTTTAAATATACAATTTTTTTAAAATTACATGAAAATCATTTACTGCAGATAGAGCTCAATGCATGCCAACTCCTATTTGTGACATATATATCGGTACACAGGTATTACTACCACTAAACATATACAGAATATAATTCTAGAATCTGTGAGCAATTTGCTCGTAGTTTATAGCGCACATAGATCCGTCAAGATACCAGGAATGCAGGAGTCACGACAAGAGCGCGCGGGGTCCTCGCCGGTCATCAATCATTAACGTTATTATAACCAATAATAGATTACTATTAAGTGAAATTAATATTATTGGTTAATAGTTGAGGTCGTGACGCGCGCGCTGCCCTCAGCATGGAGCGCCTCGCAGTCCAGTTGAACTTTCTGGCCGAATTAACAAAGCCACGGAACATATTACTAGTGTATTTTGAATTATCTTAGATCATACATTCTAATTGTAATTAAAAGATTTATCTGATTTATAATGATTATCAAAACGTTTACACCGTTGGACAAGCATATTGGAAAATACTGAAAATACTAGTAACTAGTCTAAACCTATCCTAGCCTTAGTTACTATTAGTAACTAAGCCAATCATATTTAGCTGGAATATGTGTATGTTCGATATCAAAATTAATTATTGTGATTATTAGTAGATTTCATAAAAATCTAAGTACTGTATTTGTCCTCACGACGCAACTTTTGAAAAATTTTGCTATTTGCCGACTTAATTCGACAAGTTGAGTCAGAAAATAAATATGGTTCAAAAGTTTATATACGCATGTGTTTATATCTATCTATATATACGATATAATGCGGGGCTTGTCAGCACGATAGCGTCTGCAATTCTTTAGAAATCTTAATGAAACTCAACATACATGTTCTATGGGAAATATACATTGGTCGAGTCCAAATATAAGCCAAATCGAACGACTAGTTCAGAAATTACAGCATTTTAAAATTTTAAAAGTCCGAAATTACATATTTCATATGAATTACATATGAAAGTAAAATGAAATCTACTTCCATTTCGGCTGCCGAATAGCTTTTTTGGTTTTGCGTTAGATTTTTGACACACCTCTGTATACCTACACTCTCTCGTATATTTACAAAAAAAAAATGGTTAGTTGATTTGATAGCACTGAGATATTTAAATAATTAATACATATTTTTGAACGAAAATCAAGAATGAAAATAAATATGGAAAAAAGACAAAATACACTATAAAAATGAAAAAAGTTTTAGATTCAACTTTTTGCACTTGCATATCTTAGTTGTAGATAAAGGTTCTGTAAACGTTAAATAATCTGTGTACAACACTTAAGAATAATATATGTTGTATATCGAAATATGTATTTGTAAATTAATAGAAATTATATGAATATATACAATTACCTAGTAACCGCTGCTTTGACAGGGTGTATACATAACTTTCTACAGCTTTCGATTTCACCTTAGATCCGTGGAGATGCAATCCATGCTCGATCCTAGTCTATTTTGGTATTTTATTTTTGTTCTTTTCAGTAGAAATAAAATGATTTCCAAGGTAAAGAATTACCTGCATCCTCATCCTTCAGAATTCAATTGTCTCCCTACCTTCATTACATTCTTTGGGGTGAATATAAAATAATATTTTCTCAAAATTACACTTCTTTGGTGTAACAAAGATACAATAAAATAACTTATAAAATAAAAATAACTGCAAAAATTTCATTTCTCGTGCCTGTACCTTTAAAAAAAAGTGTATAAAATATATATATACATTTTCTATATATCTGTGTAGAGAATAAATTGATTTACCAAAAATAATAAAAATAGACTATTTTTAAATAATGACATAATACTAATAATTTACAATATAAACAAAAAAATAATGCATACTGAAAATTAATCTTAAATATATAAACGTACTTATACGTTTACATATTTGATATAAAAAACCACTTTTGTCACTATTATTCACAATAAATATCATTTACCACCGTATATAATATAAAAATACATGTAATTTATTTATATGACTGCGTGCGTGCGTGCGTGCCTGCGTGCGTGTGTGTGCGCTTGCGTGCATATGTGCGAGCGTGCGTGCGTGTGTGTGCGCGTGCGTGCATTTGTGCGAGCGTGCGTGCGTGCATGCGTGTGTGTGTGTGTGTGTGTGTGTGTGTGTGTGTGCGTGCGTGCGTGCTTGCGTGTGTGTGTGTTTGTTAATATATTTTATTTTTACTGATATGAAACACATGTCATAGATTCAGAAATATTTGAATAAGTACCTTGCATTTTCAAGGTACTGATTCAAATATTTATTCATAATATTCAATCTATAAACCAGTTATTAGTCCTCACGCGTACGTAAACATACGTGGTAGATATCCTTACTTTTACTTTATTTATAACCTTTTCCACAAAACTTAGAGACATTCGTGGTGTCGCCACCACGTGCTGTCGCAACCAACTTCGTTGTGTCGCATTAAATATCGGTATGCGCGCCCATCGTAAAAATTCACTCTCATAATTTTTCCCTAACGCGCTAATAGAACTATAACTTCGATAAATTGATGCAATCTATGACCGTTTTCAGGAAGTGACGAAAATTATTAACATCACTTCAACAGTTCCGTGGTAAAACATTAACAAACAGCCTTATAAAATTCCTTACACAGAATCATTCAGCATACGTCTTTGTGTTACTGTTAACATTATGTCGTTGTAGGCTATCGTCATATTTTCCAGCCTATGACAGCTCATAAAAGCGCATGTCCTACATTATAACTTTACTTTTACGCAATCGTAATGAACCAATTTTCGGGCCTAAACCGGCGCCGGCGCACGCGCGGACTAAATAAAACAACAGCCGTCCACAACGAAAACAATCGAACATTTTAACTGCGCGGAGGCGTCGACCGCTCGAAGAGAAACAAACGACGTGTTCCTCATGCGTTTGGTGGTAACGTGAAGTAGCTCTTATCGAAACAGATTCGGAAGAGAGAACAATGACGTGGTGTAACCTGTGCTTCTCTGGTCATTCTGCGGGATCTTTTACACTATCCGATTGGGCTGGTCGAATTCGATCGCTTGACAAGCGATTCGAAACTCATATTGGTGCGACACTGAAAAAGTTACTAGTGAAATGAGATGTCCATGTTTTTGTTAAATATTATATTACGATATTTTTGTTTTTTGAAACACTGTTTTAAAAGGCTTACAATACACAACTCTTATGTATTGAACATGTAATATATTGTTGAAGGTCGATGTGTATAAAGTTTTGAAAGCATAGGTTCAAGCTTAATCGTACCTAACAAACTAATTAGTTACTTAATGAACAATATTTTAAGGTAAAATGAAGTAATAAAATCTTGCTGGAATTTTTTTTTATACGTTTATGCTGATTGTGATATATGCATAGCACAGCATAGAACTGTTGAATTATATTTAGACACATTGGATATCCAAGAAATCAATTGTACCCAATTAATAATTCAATTATTCGATAGTCAACTACTTTTGTAAAATCTCACTTTTATGAATTTATTACAGTGAAATAAAAAACACATATCCTAACGATAATATAGATGATGTTGCAAAAAGACATTGTATAAACAACCAATTACTAGTTATAATGTTTCTTAATTATGCTCACAGAAATTTAGATACATTATCTATTTTCTATGTTTTATTAGTCGCAAACCTTACACCTGTAACATCCCATTCTCAGATCAATTAAATAATGATTGTCTTTATCAAGCGAGATTTCTGAAAACAAATTATAGCCATTTCTCAGCAAAACATAAATTTAGGGTGAAAAATTATTAAGTAAAAAAACAATAATGTTTTGAACTATTGTATAACATTTCGAAACGTTTGCCACTTAACCGGTTTTTTTAAGAATACACCTAAGAAGTGAATGTATTTAGTTCTATGCGGCCACTAAATAGTATGTATGGATGTATCTGTCGCTTCTCAAATAGACTACCTATTATATAGTTAGTGTTCCTCCGCAAGCCACGAGAAAATAATATACCACTTCAAATAAAAATAGTAATGTTTGTGTGATAAGGCTTTCGATTTTTTATTTTTTTTTGGCGTGCCATTTTGCTGTTGTCCAATTTTATAACAAAGCGTCTATGGTAAGCAGTGGATGATTCGTTAAATATATGGAATATATCCTATGATCTATAATAGTAATCAATCATGATTACCTCGAGCGTAATCATCAATCACTTAAGAATTTCAATATACAAAATGAATTCAGTTGTGAACATAAAGGCGCGTTCTCGTATAAATCTGACGTAGAATGGTGTTTCTTTCGCAATATAGTGTTATTGACCGTAGTGAAGTGTAAAGCGCTCTCGGCGGGGCGCGGGCGGCGGCGGGCGGGGCGCGGCGCGCGTGTGGCCGCCGTTACTGTCGCACGACAATGCACCACTGATATAAAGAAAATATTTATTTTATAAATTCCATAATAAAATGTAGCCCTCGTTACATAACGGCCCGCCGCCGGCGCGGCGTCGGGGTCACGGATGTGCAACGCGCGCGTCCGAGTGCCTTTGTGCGCGATTCAGTATAAATAACCTACGTATTATACCCATTCATATTGTCGAAACTTTTCATAAAGCCGTAACATAAATAAAATACGAAGTGCGGCTTTTATTCGAAGCGGTCTCAATGAGAGATTTATGTAAAAGGCATTTAAACGTGGCCGCTGCATGCCGCCGTCCGCACGCGCGCCCGGGCCGCGTCCGATGAATGTCGGGTTTCTCATTCGAACGAAACAGACCGAGAGCGGTTATGATAGTTCCAATAAAGTGCAACTAATGAAACGGGCGCAGTATCGGCACGGAAACGCAGCACCGGCCATAAATCAGAGTGCGCGATGACGCGCGCCCGCGCCGTGCGGCTTCCAATTAATTAGAGACATCAAGCGGCCGCCGCCCGCGCCGCCGGCCGCCGCCGGTCACCAGCGGCGGCTCCCTACTCCGGGCGGTTACCGATCCACAATAAACATAATTACAGAAAACCAGTCCGCGAAACTGGAATCTTTGTTTACGAGATGGTCGACGAACCTTAAATCGATTTTTGTCGAATTTCAAAACGTATGCAGTTAATATATGAAGAATAGACGGGGTTTTTGCGCTTTAGTTGTTTCATCAATACAGCTATTAATTCAACAGCTTTAATGCAAGCACACATAAATCATATTTATTTAAAAACAATGTACATTCGCTATATGGAATGCGTGAATCTAGGTTGTGACGACCAGTGTATCGTGGTATTACGTAAATAACTAGTGTCAGTTAATGTTGAATTGTAACTATATAAAAATGGCCAAGTTTACGTTCGAATCTGTTTCTTTTATTTTAACAATGGCGTGTTTACTCATACTTACCGAACCCTTTGTTGTATTGGGTTTCCACCCCATTGTTGGGACACGTTCACCCACCAACCTTTCTATTTCAATACCTTGAAACCTCGAAGCGGGATCAATCAAAGGCTGCCAGCGTGCTGGCGCCCATTAGCATAAATTTGGTGATACTTTATTGATTTATTGTGCTTTTTGAGGCACGAAGCACGCGATTCGTGTCCTAACCGTTTCGTCTTCATTCTTGTACTTATATGACTTAACTAAAATTTTCAACTCTGTTAGAAAATTGCCGAAATTCGTCAAATTTTATTACGTTATCATTATATTTATAGGTTTTATATATTAATTGCAGTAATTTTATCTGTAAAATATGTTAAATATTTTCGCATTTAGTTTGCTTAGTTGCCGTCAGTAGCCATCGGTATGTTGACTCTCTAAAAAAAAATTTTAAAAAATCTCTAACGCGTTTGACTCATAATATTCAGCGATATCGTCAATTTACGTTTAGTATTTAACAATTAATTTCACTGATAAACGTATTACATATAGTTCTTGGACTTTTTTGCATATCAACGTAAATTACTATTGGTATATACTATACTTATTTTCCTTAATTCATCATTCATACTTACATTAGACACCATTTTGTTATCCTATCTATCTGTCTATGAATAATTATATATTTACAATGATTGTTACTTTACAATTCAAAATCTTATATTATAATTTTTTATCCTGACACTGCATTTATTTTTACAATAAAATATAATAAGGCATAATTAGACCGGTCGCATATTCACAAATTCATGATATACAAATGACCAAAATATCATGGTGATGATGGTGGTGGCGATGGTGGTGAACGACAGGTATCGTGAGGCATTCGGTTGGAATAAAGTACCTTTCGGCTTTATATTATGTTGCATTCGTGTTGTAACAGGAAAAGTGAAATACATTAACAGCTTTTAAGAGTAATTAAACGAGAAACACAAAACAGGGTCTTAAGAAAAAAATAATTTATTTAAAATTGAATATAATACGTATAAAGCAGTGAATTGCAATTTATATTTAAAAAAAAAACACTAAATAAAACACCACACAGCGCCATCGTTTTCTTTTTAATTAAAAACTTTGTTAAATTCGTTAAGCTGTATCATTGTTATGGACAGCCGCGCTCTTAATGATAATTTGTAAATAAATGTATTATGTATTTTAATTTATAAGAACGGACTTTGGTTAAGAATTCTTTTGTGCCTTATTTTATTTTGTTCATTTATTAAATAATCTGAACGTTTGTCTTATTATTACCCGGGTAGGTGGTTGTAAGGAATTATACATTTTGTAATATTTGCCTGTTTGTATATATTTATTGTGTTTAGTGGAATTTCTTGTCTTGTTTATTTTATTGTGTTTATTCGTATTTAATTACGAAATCATTGTGATGTGCATATGATTCGCATATAAAATTGTGCCTTAACGGGGGAGGGCCAATAAGAGACCGAGAACCACGGCTGTTTATAAGGTACAGCCGCGAATCGGTGTACCGACCGCATGTGGCGCTCATGCGTGGAATATTCAAAGTGCATGGCCATGCCCCCTCGATTACAATGTATGCAGCTCATATGTGCAGGCAGATGCGCCATCTATGAACTGCACCGGAATTGGTGAATCCGTCGCTGATTTTAGCAAGCCACTAACCCATGGGGAAGAAAACAGCCCCCGAGGATCGAACCAGAGCCGCCACGAGAAATTAACCGACGGGGCCCTCCCAGGCCGGCTCCCGCGCGTTAAATACCAGATGCTGAGGCATCCTTCGCAGCAGACATCCCAACAGTGATGTCTGTGCTATGGATAATTAAGAGCTCGGAGATATTCGAGTTTGCTAGGGATGTTAGATCTTGTATGAATAGCGAGGACAAACTTTTTGTCTTCGTCAAACACCACCACCTCTTAGTTAAATTAGAATCGATATAAATAGTAATGTCTAGTGCACCCGGGTGCATTAATTACCCCCCCCCCCTCAGCTGGACGCCCCTAACCCAGAAACATAACCCTTCTTTCTTTTAACGCGCTAATTAATTAACAATATGATAGAACTAGATCAGTGTTCAAAGGAGTACGGAATCGGTGTAGTTTTGGTACAGGAAACTCTCCTGAAACCCAATAGGCCTAAATCCTGCACTCTAACAGGATATGTACCTGTGGTACGAACTGACGCTCCATTAGGTGATACCGCATTATTTTAAAAGCGATCGTTACAATGCTGTCCGATCGTCTTACCTAATCTTTCTAATATAGAGGCCACTGGTTGTAGACTTGCAATGACGGGGCACAGAACACTCGTCTTTGTCTTGATCTACTTATCACCCTCGAAAAAGTTGCTCCGGGGCGACACTGAAACTCTTCTTGCCCTAGGGGGTTCCGTCATCCTCTTTGGCGATTTCAATTGCAAAAACACCAATTGGGGATGTGCAGTCTCCAATCCTGGTAGTAATAAATTAGCTAAACTTTTGAGGAAATTAAAATTCGATATCATGGCGCCCCTTACTCTGACGCACTATGCAGACGATTTAGTATCGCATCCCTCCATTATAGATATTGCCATTACAAAGGGAGTGGCATTTAACGTGAACTGTATCGAGCCGATTCATCGACTCGTCTCTGACCACCGCCCTGTTCTTCTAAGGATGGGACCTCCCACCGGTGGGTGTCCTAAACCTATGATAAAAATTACAGATTGGAAAAGAGTGTCGTCCGCGCTTGAGAAAGTCGATACTCCCGCATTTAATAATATCCCGGACGCCATTGAAACGACCGATGAAATCGACTCATCTATAGAGGCTATCACAAACCACATCAGGACGATGGTCGAGAGGTGCTTGCGAGTGGTTCCGGCGTCTGTCAACCGCCGGAAGCTGCCTGCGAATACTCTCGAATTGTTAAGAGCCAAGAAGGCTGCTCTACGTCACGCATGCGCTTATCCCTCTCGAGATAATAGGTCCAGAGCGCGGGCTTTCTAACATCGTGTGAGAGCACGCATGATTGAAATAAAAATGAGCAATGGAGCAACCTCATGGAAGGCATCTGTCCCACACACCAAGCCTTTTGGAAAGTAACCAGGGCTTTAAAGTCAAAAGGGTATCTCCCTACTCCATCCTTGAAAAAACCCGATAGGTCCCTCGCGGTTGATGATCAAGAGAAAGCGGAATGCATCGCGGATAGTATTGAACTCCAATATTCTCACACTCTACCACCACATGACAGCCAACACATCACACTCATCGAAAAGAAGGTCCGTCACAAAACTTTTCTCAATCCCTAGACGATCTCTCCCAGTTTCCCTTGACGAAGTTCAAAAACTCGTTAAGGATTTAAAAAGCAAAAAGGCACCGGGCCTTGATAGCATTAGTAACAAAGCTATTAAATGCTTTCCTTTAAATCTTTTATCACTTTTGGTTGCAATATTTAATGCGTGCCTCAAGAACTGCTACTTCCCTCCCGTCTGAAAGGAAGCCGAAGTAATCGGCATCCCTAAGCCTGGGAAACCTCGTGACCTCCTGGCTAGTTATAGACCTATCAGTTTGTTGAACGGTCTAGGTAAACTTTGCGAAAAAGTTCTCAAGACTAGTTTAAGCGAGTTCGGCAAAGACCTTATTATTAATGAACAATTCGAATTTAAACCGAATCACTCTTGTCCCTAGCAAGCCCTCCGCTTAGTCGAATACATCACGGAAGGTTTTAAAACAAAGAAAAGGACCGTGACGGTCTTTATCGATGTAGTCAAGGCCTTTGATAGAGTATAGCACGCAGGCCTAATCCATAAATTTCAGGGGGACTTTTTTAGTGAGTTTCAGCCTCACACTACCCACGCGCACCGGCGCGAGAGTGTGCGGTATGCATTTTTTACCTCTTCCTCGTCGCTAGAGAAAAAAAAATGCATCCATTGCATTTGTTCTTCGACTGCCACTTGTGAAGCTCGTGCTGCAATAAAGAAGTCTGAACATCAACGCCGTCCATCATTTTGCCCACACACCGCAACAATCCGTACTCCGAGGTGACTGTGAAGGAAATTCGAAATGAGGGCTTAAAGCGGCGATATTGAAATCGCCGTCATTATGTAATTTTTAAAATTGTTAATAAATGTCTAAAATAAATATAAAATTAGTATTAAAGACTTGAAATTGAGAACTGCATTTCCAGAATAAAAATCGAAAAAAATCATAAAGTAATTACCTTAATAAATTATTATTCATTTTAAATGCATATAACAAGATAATAGATCGAAATTTTACCAAAACGGATGGAAAACGAAATGGACGCTATGACGCGCTCGGCTGCCGCCACACTCTATTAATTAACTAGCGTTCGTTAGAAAGAGAAAAGAGAAAGAGAGAGAGTTACCAAGAGTTGAAATTATAGGCATAACGCCTTTTCTTTCCGTGACGATTTCTTTCATGTAATATCTCCCACTAGCCGAAAAATTATTTGTTATATATTACGTTAAGGATAGGTAATACATTTAAATACAGAAAAACATGGTCTAAATAGTAAATAGCGATTCCTATGAGTTTTAAAATTCACACAAACTACCACTCAAACGTTATCTACATGTATATTTAATGAAAATGGTTTTCTTCGGCCGGACATCTCGCAAAAACAACTAAATATATTCGGTATGAGTCTATGTCCAATAGACGAAGGATCGTCTGTAGATAGTTCTAGGCTATTTATAATATATAACATGAAAATATAAAAGTATGTTTGTATGGATATTATGGATTTTGTAACAGGAGCTATGACGATTCGACGAATTTTGGCTCGAAACCCTAAAAAACTGTACCTGAAGCGTCAAACGTACGATGCCGACTCACACCTGTTCATTATCAATTACTTCATAATTATAAACAAATATTGGCTTTAAAGAAAAATATCTTCTCTTTATTCCCACTTTTATAGATAACCGCCGAACGGAAATTAATCTCATTAAATTAGTTTAATAAAAACCGCCATTTTGAATGTCAATAAAAACCCATATAGATAGATTAGTTAGCCGTATCCCTAGATCGTTTCGTATGCCTGGCGCGATCCTTATTTAACTTTCTACGACCTCGACAATTCTAATATCTGTCAAAGCTAACCACTACTCTCATGACACGATTTATATACAAATAAGATACGGTTTAAGTTACAGCGGGCCGGTGCGCGGGCGCCCGACCCCTCAGCCTTGTAATTATCGCGGCTAAACTTTCATAACACCGGAGCCGGTCTCGCTTCGAACGGAGAATGAAAGATATTTCTCGGACGTGTTAGCCCGTTGTCGCTTAATTACATGTTGCGGTTGTCGCTTTAATAGATTTTAATTGCAGGGGCTGAATGGGTGCCGTTGCGGCGGTAACCGGTCGGGGCGCGCGTCGTCCGGCTCGCGGCGCGGCGGTCCGACTGAACAGAGATATCGTGACTTTATCGTGACCATCGACGCTACTGCACGACTTACGGCCGGCCCGAAACTGCTGACTTAGAACATCGATCACTATGGATTCTTCGATCGCTCGAAAGCAAGTTCCACACTCGAAGCTAAAGAATTTATAGCATAGCACTTGATACGATTAGTAGCGAAGTCAACTATTAAAACGAATTGGATTCATGTTGTATTTTAAGAAATTATTTTATTATGTAAAACATTTATGCAAATGTTAATTAAATTTTAATGAGAGTTGAACGATGTTATATTTAAAAGTATGCACGCGCAATTTTTAGATACAACTTTTAATAAACCATAGTATTTAGTTTGTTTTCTAATAAAATTGTTCCATTTAACGCTTATATGTTTTTGAAATATAATATCTTGTTCAGATATTCTTAAATAAAATCTTTGAGTCTTAAAACTATTTCAATTCCATAAGCTCACGTTGTGGAGAAAAATATGATTCGTATTTTAATGCACTAAATATGGAGGACAATGAACAAACATTTTTTCTTTTCTATCTAAACAATCTTTCTTTTATATAAATCAATGCGCAATGTGTCCCTCCGTGCGATATGAAAGTATCCATAGCTCGTGATGGACAGAGGGGCGAGATGTCCGCGTGCGTTATGGCGCGTCCCGTTAATGCAGTACACGGGCCAACCTTGTTACGTGCATTGTACCCCCGACACGGCGGCCGCGACCGATGATACATTATTTTTATAACAATAAATCGTCGTAAGTAAAGCGCCGCCTGCGCCGGTGGTCCGCCCCCCGCGACTGCTCCCCCGCCAACTTTATGGCCGCTCTTTCTCTCTGTACCTCGGAGCAATTAATTGCAAATATTTTTGTTTTGTACTTAGGCGTCTTAATACTTAATCGTGATTTCATTTGTTTTTAACCTTATTTATTACAATGTTTTAGTTTTTTGGTACGAGCGACAATAATATGTTCATATACAAAATGGAATTCCGATAGTGTTACTAATGGAAAACTTGACCATGTAAATCTATTACGTTAACGACAGAATACATTTGAAATTGTACTAAAATGTGCAATGCTACCCCTAACAATAAAGGAATGGAATAACAATATCAAATAGTTTTCAATTTCTTTTCTTCAACAGAATCGTGAAGATACAGTTTAAACTATGAAGTTCAGTTTCTAACTCGGTCATTCGTTATCTCAGTACATAACGAAAAACTCGATTATTTGTTCACTTTGTGCATAGTAAACTAATGCGGGAATTGGAATAATATTAGTTTTACTAGATTAAAGACGTGACGCTAAACAATTGAGAAGCTCAAAAAAAATTGGTTGCCTGTAAAGTCGGTATACGGGCGAAAGTTTTACGTGACAACGACTTTGAGTGGTAAAATCATTTTAATGTGAATATTCATTCGTATAGTAGGAAGAAGGATGAAATAATAGTAACAATTTAAAACATTTATTTATACAAAGAATTATATTTAAAACATTAATTTATACAAAGAATCTCGCACTGAATTTCATATTAACAAAACTTTATTTTTACCTTTACATACATACGTATTTATATACAAATATACATACAATAACACAATACATTTGCGTACAATGAAACAGCGTTTACTACAACTTAACTTGTTCCTATCTGAGTGGAAGGGACGCGTGCCTTTCACTTTATGTCTGTCTCTCTCGCTATTAGGCGGGCTAACCATGCCGAGTGGAAGGGACGCGTGCCTCTCACTCGCTCTCATTGTGAGCGCATAACGTGAGCGGAGCGTAACGCAGTTTCTTGAAGTGTCACCCGGCAAACCAATTTATAAGACGTTGTCACGTCAAAAATGGAAACATTATCGGAAATTGTAATAAACCAAACAATTCATATCGCAAGTTTCCAGTTGTAGAATTTGAAGGACCACGTTAAATCTAACTGCCTATCGTCGGCGCACTCAGACAGACAACGCTAGCTGTTTTAAAAATTCATCTATTTCTTGTGTAATAACCGACGCTATCTATTCGTTTCTACATAACTGTAGACGCTTCAAGAGGGGCGTGAAACAGGCTCGGTCCCGATACCGATCGTAAAATTAATAGTCCTCGACAGAACGGTTCCATTGCTTCTTATAATTAGTAGCGCTCGGCGTATGGCTGCGGACCGGACGACGATGAAGCGCGCCAAAGGTTCGTCGATCGTCTTGGGCTATTGTTCGACCATTGTAAACTAATACCTATTAGCTACCGAGTCTTCTTCTTCTTATATCTTGTCTGACCGGCGACAACTTCTATGAGAAGGATGTACAATTTTTACGATTCCGTGTACTCCTATTGAAAAAATTGAACCGCTTTTTTTTTATTTCCGTGTCGGTCCTTCACAGTTTATTGTCTGTGAATATACAAGACGAAAATAGTACATATCCTATAGAGTTAGATGGCCAAATTATGAATGTGTATCGTAAATAAACGAATTCTGATTTTGAGGGTGAATTTGAAAAGCCAATCAGAAAATTAAAAAATAAACTTTCGTCAAACGCATCCCGTCTTTTACCAAAATAAATTAACGACTTTGTTATAACAAATATATTATTTTGTCACTTTAACACGCGCGCAATTTGATTTTCAGATAAGTTCTTCGATATTAGTTAAAAATAAAGAAAATATACGAAAATCGCGCATTCCCCTCTTATCATCGAAATAATAAGCTTATAATAATAAAAATAAATCAGACTATAATACTTCATTCATATTATAGGAAAAACCTAAAATAGAATCTTAAAAATTGTCCTGGAATTCCCTAGAAAATAGAACTTTAGTCGTTGAATGTTCTATTTTCGCAGACCTTAGATATTTAAACAAATTTGCGGTATTTTTCTTATAACTTTTAAAATAACGTGACTCTATGACCAACTTTTCATGATCGTTCAAAAAAAGCCTACGCAAATCTTAATGCGAATTTAAGAATCAGACTCACTCCTAATCTCATTCTGGCTTTTCAATTCGGTTCTAGTCAGTATCAATACGTATGTAGTTGAAATGTTATTAACTTCAAACATAAAATCATGCGTTATTTTCGTTGACATTAACAATTTATGCGAAGTTAAAAAACATATTTTGGACACGCCTTGAATAATTGTACCAGGTGCTCAGTAAAGCCCAAGGAGATTAATTGTATACGTCGCTGACACTGATTGCTTATCGCATAATATTACTTTTAAATATGATTCTTTCTTATATGAAAGCTTTGTTACACGTATTTACGATATTCTTCTTTATTGAAGTGGGATAATTATTTTAAGTACATAAAGATAAATAATTCCATTTCGAATTATTTACATTTTTGAAAACCTTAAACAATGCATGTATATATTTAATGCACTACATATTTCATGTAAATACGCGCTATGAAAGAAAATACTTTATTTTCATTTAGATTAAGCATTACTTAGGCACAGATATAACCCCACCTCTGTTTGTACACTTTTGAATACTAGCCATATACCCTTAATTGTTGGCAATATATATATATTTTTTCTATTAATATTGGACATGAATGCTATAAATATTAGCAATTCTACGATATTGGAGAAATTAGAATACAGCGCCGATAATGGCGAGATGTTCTAATTTCTGGTAAAAATAATTTAATAATAAATTCGTTACCAGATAATCTAAAACAGAAGATGCATTAAAGAGAAAACGAATTCTGTTAACGCGGAGTCTGCTCCGATGTTATCTAACATCCTAAAGTGTTCCAGTGAATAATAAAGTGAGGAAGAGGATCAAACAAGACGAGCCAGACGGTGAAATCCTCTTAACGGTAAATGGTAAGATAAAAAGTGAGCAAAATATACCGGAGGTCGGTCGGCTGAAGGTTAAATGGACAACTGAAAAAGTTAGCTTTTCCGCTGATAAATACACAATATCATTCATAATCATCTTTGAGTGACAAAAGTGACTGCAATATGGTACCGCGAACGCTGCGCTGACGCTGTGTCAAAAGCTCGCGCGCAGTTTTTGGAGCTAAGAGTAGAAAGTTAGAATGCAATCAAAAAAAGAATTGCTCTTGCAAATCAAGCCTCAGCTTATCTTTATGCCCCTGAGAGCAAGCAAAAGTCGATGCTATGACACGTCAGAGAAGCAGCTTATCCCAAGAGATTCAAGGTTTTTCTTTCATTCGCGAAAGTCGTGACCGCCATCTTTTGATATTATCAGAAGACATTTCTGATATACTATAAATATATCAATACAATAGACAAAATATTCTATGACATTTAGCAGCAGTCATTAAAATAAACAAGTAGAAATTGACCAAAGGTATGTTGCTTCTGCATTATAATGTTCAATTCACAACGTTCAGATTGCAAAGGTTACCGTGTTGTTACTGTGGGTTCAAAATTGTGGACCACCCGCCGAACCGTCCAGATCTGGATTCCAATAACTACTTCCTATTCCCTAACCTGAAAAAAGATCTTCGGAGAAATCAATCTATCGATGGTCAACCATAAAATAGGTTTGTGAAGGAAAAGTTTGACAAACAAAATGAAAGCTAAATTTATAGGGCTTTAAAAAAAATAATTAACAAATCGTATAAATGTATTGACACAAGGCAAACAATGCTAAAAAATAAATAAAAATACTTGTTTACGGTGTAATTATTCACTGGTGTAAATAATTGTTTGAAATTAATTTAGATTTATTACACAGGAATATAATATTTATATTATGACTAAAATATATAAATTAGACATTAAATTTTATTGGTTTTGCTAATCGATTATTATCTTTAATTATTTAATAGCTATATGAATTAAATTGAGTTTTAACAAATTAAAAATAATAGTAAATAATAAACTCTGTATTATTAGAATAATTAATTAAAAGATATTACATACATAAACATACATAAATGTATCCAGAAATCATTTACTGATATATATAATTATCATTAAGTACATGTGTAAAATTATTCGAGGATAACGTTAATTGATATTTAAAATAAGTACATAAGTATGAATAATGAAATACTTCTTAATGCGTAATTATATTTTAAAATTGCTTTTGTACAAAAACAATTTAATTACAACATGAATTTTTCTCTAATAAATACTATTTATTAATACGTAATTCTTTAGTTGGTTATATATTACAGTTTATAATATCAGTGACAACTTACGTAAAACATGACCTTTATTTACGTTATCATTAAAATTGGCAATAATTAATTCAAGTCGTGGAGGAACACCTACGTAATCCTTACCTCATTTGAATCTGTAAATTTAATTTATATTCAAATTTTAGTGTATTCTAAAACTATCAGATAAAAGTTGGCTGGGCTGTCACCAAACTATAACAAAAGTTTTAACTACCAACCACTACTGCGCATTTTTTGTAACAATATGCGTGCGCATTGTATAAATTCACTATCATCATTTTTTGCATAACGCGTCTAAACAAGTATAACTTCAATTGTTTCTGCGTTCGGCTTTCTTTTTATACCTATAACTCGAATTTATTTTTTGAGTGTCTGTTCTGATAGAAAATCTTATTATAATATCATATTATTATGTGCATACTGAAAGGACGCGATTCTAAAATATCTACAGGCAATTATAAACAACATCCTTAAAAATGGAAGACGTCTAGTACTACGATCGCTTTCTGATCTATCCATCGCGTTTGTATCGACTGCGTGGGCCTGTCGTCTGTCGACTATCGAAGCACATTCCCCTATGGATAACCTACACAAGCTATTTGCAAATAGATTCATTAAATTCATTGTCCTCTTTTGAAAGAGACATTTGTTTTTGCCACACATACTGCTATTGGACAAATCTTTATTGACATTCATTAAAATTTGACACAACAATATATTTTTTGAAAAGAAGTTCTTTGACGTGACTCGCGGCAAAAGTTGATTGGTAGAAATCATAACATAACGGAAAAGCTTTATGGTTTCTCCAAAAGATTCTCTCTCTCTCCCTCTTGAAATTTTTTATGTGGCATTTCTTTTATATGACTTACAATTCACTATTTTATATCTTATTTTTAATGCATGAAAATATTTCCATAAGTATTTAAATAAATCTTTATGATTTTATTCCTTACTTTGTAATTTATATTGAAAAAAAAAAAACTTCATTCCTGACGGGGGTCCCTCGCCCGCACATTTAGTTTGCTTTGTTGAATATTTTCACAAAAAAAAAATGCACGCTCATCAACTTAACATTTGATAAACCTATACTGTACGTGGGCATGTAAATAAAAGGGTTCATATCAAAACGCATTAGAGGCCGATCTCGACGCGAACCAAAAATGTTGGCTCAAATTAATTTAAGCTCGGTCATTAGCTGCGCCCCCGCCCCGCCCCGGCGCCGCGGTCGTCCGCTCTAGCGGCGTGTCGAATTAAGTAAACTTTTTTTTAGCCACATTAGAATCGTACCCGACGCCGCACAGTGTCGTACCGTTAAACGGCTCTCGACTCGTTTCGGGTTTCTGAAACGGCGCGCGGCGCCGGTCGGCGAATGTTGCCTAAATAATGGTTAATTATTATTGACGTTCGGAATTGATCGGACAACAAATTAGATGGGACACGGTGTGGTTGTTGATACGTAAATTCGCTTTTATAGAAAGCAATCGTTATATATTAGAGATAAATTTATATTAGATGCTCCATGGTTGATAATAATGGATTTTAGAAAAATGAAACATCACCTTCAAGAAGAGGGGTCGTTGAATATATAAAGACCGTTCCCAGATTAGATTCACTTTTTTTATGCACGATTTTTTGTATGATTGAACATTTTCATTTCTCTAAGTTGTGACAAACAACTGCAAGAAAATCATTTTGCTCATAATTTCATTTGAAGCATGTTACGTCAAATTACGCAAATTACGTCACTTGCTGTGAAATTTCGATTTTGGTCAATTTCATTCTAAAACCGTTGAGACACAGTTTCATTTTTAATTAAATATCGGCGATCAAATACGTGGCATTATCCAACACTCTTAGTATAAGGTACGATGGTCAATGAAGTATGACTAATTTCATTTTATTCGCAATGCGCTAAGATTATCATAGTATTTACCTAATGCCTATTTAAGTATTGACACACATTGAATTTACAATTATTGTTGTTGTATTAAGCTTCAATCACCTTGTCAGGCGGGATGGAAAGGACTTGTCGTTAATGCTACAACATTAAGAGCCTTTGCTTATCGCACACGCAAATGAATGTATACATAAACACACACAAACACACACACATACATAAATTACATTTTTTTTCTAGCATTTTGTCTAATTATTTTCGGGAGAAATGTTAAACAAGAATTCTTCATAAAGCTGTCTTGTAACGCCTGTCACTTGCCTTTCACGTATAATCATCACGTATAAATCTGATGTGGTGATTTTTACAAGCATTTTGTGTGTATGTCAAGTACATTAAATATTTATGCATATATCCCATGACAGTTCGGAGCATCAATAAACAATGCTTGTTTTGCAATCCCTTCACAAAAATGCATTATGATACGTTTTTGTAAAAGTTTAATGAAATTAAATAAAGTTTTATTTTCTATATTTTTAAACTATTAAGAAATTTAAAAATACTACTAACTCTAATCACGAATGTTCGACATGTACATATCTACTTTCATTTTTCTAATAAGGATTTATTTACATCGAATATCAAACACTTATTTTCTCAGACTCACGTCAGATTTGGTCAATGTTTACTTCAGTAACAGCCCTCAGTGGAGTTAAGCTCTTGTGATCGATAACGTATATGTGTATACGTATGTATGCCTAGTAAAAATAAACTTTTGTATCGTTTGCATTCCGAATGTTTTATATATTTTTATTTTCCAATTTATTTTTATTTCTACTTTCAAAATCGTTATAATAATATTTAACAAATCATCTTATTAGACGCTTGCCTGCAACATGCAAGTAACACGCAGCATCCACTCAACCGCTGGCCCTCGAATCTGTTCTTCCACTGCGAATTCTTATCCAACAAATTGAATATCGATTCGGGAGAATTGACAGATATCGAACACCTAAACGAGTGTTAATTTTCTAATTATCTTAACCGCCCGTTAACTAGTTACAATTGCTAAGTACATTTCATGCCAGTTAAGTAAGTACATTTTCAGGAAAATGCTGACAGTAACATCCATCAGGGTCTCCGAAGTATCAATTTCCGCGAAATAACACCATACACAATAAAATAAATGATCTTATACTGAATTTTAAACTCCATCAAAGTCTCGATATTCATTAATTATGATAGGCAAGAAGGTTTATAAAAATAAAGTGCATTTTCTAATGAACGTAAAATAACGCATTTATACCTGCATATTGATTGTTATTTCTTATAAATAATTATACTAAATTTAGTTTTGATATTGTGTTACAATAATCTTTGCTAGAATTACTTTTTTAATAGTAGTAAAAGAATAACGGTAGGCGCCCCCATTTCACACTTACACGTTATCAATACTTATTGATTGTCATTAATGAACAATGTCAGAAAATACATTTTTTTATAACAATAATAACAGATTATCAAGAAATTTATACTAGAAAAATTTTATTTTTCGTGTCACATTTATCAACTCACTGCAGGACTATACTTTCGAATGTTCTCATTTAAGATTACCCTGCCCGAACCTTAAGTCTTCCATGTTCTAGTTCTACATCTAAATGGACCTACATTTAGATGTAGAACTGCCAACCACCGTGAGCAATAACGGCGTATGCGACAGTGACAACGGCCGAAATCGACGATTTAATTTGCTTTCTTAGGCACGAGACATAAGTTTACAAATTGAAACTTAGAAAGTCATTGACGGATTTCATCTATGGTCAAAAATCAAACCCACTATACTCCCTGATCTGAAAACACTTCACTATCTCCACTCAACCGCCACCGCTCGTCGCCCACCCGCTGCGGTTTAATTTAGACGCGCTTTATGATGAGCTTTACAAAGCTCAATTGTAGAACTACTTTGATTCAGGATTCTTATTTATCCAACGTAAACTCCCTTAGCGATACACATATTAAATTTATAATAGCTTAACAAAAGAATAGATAAATCATGTAAGTTATATGTTATATTTTACAATACTAATCTATGTTTAAAAAGAAGTAAAAATCTATTTCGGTATGATTTTGATTACAGAAACGGATAAGTATTTTGAATAAAATCGGTCAATGTATTGAAAACGCAGATTATAGGGATCAATATACATTTATAACTGTATATATATCACGAAAGATATTTTTTTAATATAAACTCAGGCTTATTTCCCGGAAACGTAGACAGTGATTGCAGATTTCCACATGGTACGATCTATGCATATCTCTTTTACTTCACTGACATCCATCTTTCTTTGCTTCAACTCATCGGTTGCGGTGCCAGATCATCGGTTTCGGGTGCATAAAATTTAGCCCTTTTTTAATGTGCCGCTGATGTGGTCCGCCCTAGATAAGGGCGACTCTTCCATCACCACATTCGCTGTAGACTCGTTTTGTTTTATCCTTTCCAGTACACCGCACCACCGCAACATGCATTTTTCTATTCTAGTCACTACATCTTCTTTCAACCCACACCGCTCTCCGACGTCCACGTTTCAAAGTTTCCACACATACAATGCAGAGGTCGCATCTCCACTGCATTGATTTTACTTTAATTTTTCTTCTGCCACCTCCAACTTTCACTATTCTGCATTCTATGGCAAACTTTTGAAAATAAACAGTAAATTTACATTACAGAACTCATTTTTTATACTTATTAATATAAAGTTTCTTCGTTAGCTTGTTGTGTAATCGACTTAAGGCCAAGTGCAATGCCAAACGCAACGCGTCACGCCCCACACTGTTTTGTGAGAAGGAGAATCGACTTAAGGCGGCAGAGTAAGGAAGATGGATTGTCATTTAGTTACGCAGAACTTTTTGTCGTAAGCGACATTTTAGTTTTTTATTTATAATGAGAAAACTATTTATTATAAATAAAAATGCTTAAGGCCAACCCTGTATAATTATATTTTACTAATAATGTTTAAATTTTGTTTTATCGTTTGTCCTGTTAGAAATTTATTGGTATTAGTGTTTTAAGTGAACGTACTTTAGTATTTTTTATCATAAAGAACGTGCTGTGTATTTAAGCTTTCCCTACGGTAGAACTCAGAACATATTTTGTATACTTAGAATTTTTTTTTTGAGTTTGCTAGGTATAACAGTTTTCTAGAAATATTCGTTTAAAGGTACCCATAATCAAAGCATACTTGGCCTTAATGAATAAATGTATTATACGTTATTATTCATACGGACATAAATACAAATATAGATACATACTGCATATTTTCATGCATCGTTCTATTGAAAATAAAAAATAATCTAATATATATTATTAAGTTTTAAACTGTTAAGTGTATCAATAAATATTCCTAGTATAAGACAATTTATGATATGGAAAAACGAGGTCTGCTTCCTCATGGCACAAGTATTTTTCTATATCATTATACATTTTTTACCCAATATTAAAAAATAAATGTATAGAAATAGAAAAAATGAAATAGGAATAATATTTACGTAAATTACTACATCTATTAATTATACAGACACGGATAGTGCTTGAAAATACAATGTATTTTCTTTATAATATGTACTTAACGTTAGGGCGTGAATTCTCTTTGAACAATTACACATTAAACTGTAACATCAAAATTCAAACAATTGTTTCACGCCTTCGCAGTTCTATATTTACATCGCTCAATGTATAATAATCCAAGAGAAGACGCCCTCTAAAGATTAAACAGCAAATGTCAGCACTTTTGCTTTTATTGCTTTTCGGAAAAGGCTTTTCCGACAGCCCCCGTAAGGTACACAATCAGCGTCGCTTCTCAAAATATGAAATTGCATGTCTGTAAAATGTGACCCGTAAATGTTCACCCCCGAACTTTTACGAGTGGTTAGAAATCCGCGCGCGCACTCGGTACACCGCCTTCTGCCGCACTCGGGTCGTCTTCAAGCTTAGCTGATGCGCTATTGGGTTCATATTGAATATATTTTGTGTAAAACTCATTTTTAATGAAGTTTTGACTGTATGGTTAATATATCTGTTCTGCGTTTATCATTTACACCGTCCTAGACTATGATTTGCACCGAACCAAACAACAAATTGAAAAGTGAAAAAGCTGTTAACTACGTCACACCTATAAAAAAATATTTTGATTTTCGGGGTGAGTCTTAAGTAAATATGTCTCATAATTTCGAAAGTAAAGACGATATCGTGATATCGGGTACTTCCGTCGTGTCGTCTTCTGTTCAGCTTCAGATAAGAGTGAATAATTTGTGGTGCACGAAAATGGGTGTTTTGTTCGCCGGTAAAAAATGTCCGAGTACTCCTGAACGCCCACTAGACCAGAGTTCGGTTGTTCTATTTTACCACACTCATATCATGTCACTTTGTCGTCGTGATGTAAGACCTTATACTATTGTAGGGCGTTTTAAGGACAGCGCCATCTTACGCGCAATTGTGGTCTACCACGAAGAGCGACATTCCTAGCGACATCTGCATTGACGTAGTGATGCATTTAACCATACTTATTCTTTAATTACTGCGTGTTTGTTACAGAAACTTATCAAACCAAGAAAACTTAATAAAACGTTCAAGATAGATACAAGTTTGAAATACCTGTGACATAACTAACTTTTAGGTTTTCGCTTAACTATCGCCGTTGACATAATGGCATGTACATTACAACGCGCAAAAGTCTGTCGCCGTAAAGTTAGTCACGATAGCGTCGTAATGGCGTAAAATAAGGACGCGGGGAAGGAGAAGAAAGGGTCGGGGAGCGTTGTACCTGCGTAATGTATCATTTGCAGGCAATGAAGAACGGCATAGTTTCATGCCACTACTGTACATGCCATTATGTCAACGGTGGTAGTTAAGCTTTTTTTCCATTATATTATTATATTATATTACAATATATCACGTCACGTAACGTGACGTCACGTTATGTCACGTAACGTAATGTAATGTAATTACACGATACACTATATGATATTACATGGCATGACGTGGCGTGGCGTGACGTGGCATGCGTGAAGTGACGTGATGTGACATGACATTACATTTCCTTATATTATATTACAAAAATGTGCAACATAATTACATGCATTATCATGTGATTTACTTTCTAAACTCATTCCCTTCTCGAGTTTCAAAGTCAATGGTCTTGCACTTTCTTAATTCATTTTTAATGGTTTCTTCCGTCAATAGCGTTATTAAAAAGTGAAGTAACATATTTAGAGGGTTTAATGTCGTGATAACACATTTAGACCCACTCTCTGGATATGGGCTCGCGTTAAAGCCACGATCGGTTAACGAGTGTCACCGCAACAATGACAAACGAGAGTGTGAAGAGTGATGAAACGTATCCCGCGATAGCGCCGGAGCGGGCCGGCGAGTGCGGCGGCGCGACGGGCGCTCGGAGGAGGGTATTTGTCATAATTCATTAAGAGGTCGCGGCGCACGCGCCGAGCCATTAGCCGGGATGACGCCGCGCCGCGGCGCGCCGGCTCTAAATAGGAAACGACACGTTTATCCAATTAGAAATTCACCATATCTTTGTAATAGTTGAAGAGGAAATTTGAGCAATCAGACGGGCGCGCGCCTCGGCTGCGGTGTTCCTATCACAGTTTATTCAATTGAGCCGGTAATGAAGTTACGCGCGCGGCCCGCGCGGGCGCAAGGCCGCGCGCTATCGCCCGCCGATCGCGCGGCAATTTTAATAAATTACTCGGACGCCGCTATAAATTAAATTAATACGTGATCGACACGCGCCCGTTCCGATTTCGAACGCGCCCTCGAATTAGGCAAACGTCAAAAGTGTTTATGTTGATTGATTTATGTCGTTACGAGATTAATAGGTGTTACACGTATTATAGTTTAATGTAAATATTTACATAATTAAAAATAAAATTACCATTTCAAATTATTGGAATGAATAACACATAAGTGTCGGGGTGCCTAACACGCGGTGCACCTCGATTAACTATCTGACACGTCAAAGAACCTGTTACGAATAGATCAGAAAATTAGGAGTGTAAAATTTCATCTTCGCGGAGCGGTTTATTAATACATACTTTTTAAATGCCAACCCGGATAATGGTTCACAAACCTTGGAATACGTGTTGTTCTGTACTATAAATACGCCAATATATAGAACGTTTTCTGCAGTCATTCGCTGGGATCGCTCCATTCTAAAATACTTTGATTGAACGTTGTACAGAGAATTACGATTACCGTTTGTCAAACAAAACAGAATGTTTCAATATTATCTTTTTATTTAAAATTGAATTATGTTAATTTTAATTTTTACATATTTTTTTTGTTATACTATTGTAATTCATTATTAACTATCCCAATTCTTATAATTTATTTGATGTATGTCCCTTGACAAAAATTCTCGAATGATACGTTTCACCTGTTTATAAACTGATGTTTTGTTGCGGAGAATATACAGTATTGAACATTATATAGTTTACAACCACGATAGTAACCCAGGACAGTGTCGGGACCCATCCACTATAAAAGAAACGCAAATGTTAAACTACTAAATTTTTACATTATAAATCAATGTTCATTTTAATATTAATGTCCAACAATATTAGCACAATAAACTTGGTTTAATTGTGAATGTCTTAGGCACTGTGTCCGATTTAAGACAAATTAGCTTGCTTAAGATGAGGAATCAATATGCTTTTTAATTCCTAATTCTCTCCTCTTACGCTTTTTATCCGTCTATGACTTGACAAACCAGGATACTTGGAGACAGTACAAGGCCACGGAAAAATCATATGTATATACTCGCCATAATAGTGTTATGTAGTAGTATCTGCCCACGTGAGAATTGCATTAGTCAAAAAAAAAAAAAATAAACATTTAACGCTAGAGATGATTAAATTTTTGAAAGAAAATACTAAAATAGTCATTTTGACTTACAGATCCTCTAAGATCTGTAGACACACCGTAAGATCCTCTTCCATGATCTCTTTATAAACTAATTTTTAATATAAAATCGCTATTATAAGTTAGCACTAAAGTCAAAATTCATTTTAAAAATGACGTATTATTTTTAAACTTTACTTAATATTTAATCAAAACTATTAAGTAATTGCTATAACACACTAAAATGTGTAATAATAATTACTTAT
Organism: Eumeta japonica; assembly: GCA_005406025.1. NCBI lineage: Eukaryota > Metazoa > Arthropoda > Insecta > Lepidoptera > Psychidae > Eumeta > Eumeta japonica. Next base: position 11,503 of record BGZK01002546.1, on the reverse strand, counting down.
TTGTTTTGAAAACATAGCGATTCAACTCGGGAATCAACAAAATCGACAAAAAGCTTGATACAACAGCGTTTACTAAGTAAATAGTCATAATCGCGACTGCAGACGTCAATAAATCATTATTTGTAAAAAATTTTCACGTACAACTTATTCTACAAATATGGTTCCATTTATGAAAAACTAAGGGATCAATCCCGAAGTCCACTAGACGGAGATTACGCTTAAGATAACCGCAACCATAGACCAGATAAAGGTAAGACTTAGTCATTTGAAATGTATCCAAGATTGTAAATAATGATCACAATTTACGGAGCAGTTTGTATAAAAGCTTGGAATAGGATCGACTCGTTATTAGGTGTTGAGACTTGAGTGATTTATATTAACTACAAATGTCTCGTCGTTTGTGTCCTGCGACACATTTTAGTTATGTATTTGACTCTTGAGAATTGTCTTTTTCGAAGCGACAAAGCTTTTATTCAATTTAAATTTATATCGTATTACACTCACATAGTTCCCTACGTTTACTGACAGAAGGAAACGAATGGAACAATCTCAGTACGCCTCAACGGCACGGACGCATCGTCATAGGATCATTAGGTGGTTACGCGCGGGGGGCGAGGGGGCGCGGCGCGCCTAACCTCGGCCGCGGCGTCATCCAGCGGCCACTTCAAATTAATATATCCTGGCTCGCGCCGTGATTCCTAATATTATATTTAGACGTGACACGCGCTCGTTTGTATCAATTGGGCCCGTCTGTCGCGCTGATATACGGCCGACGCTACTTTAAAACAATGACGGCACAAATTGCGCGATCACGCGCGCCGGCCGCACGCGCGCCGCCGAGCGCCGCGCCGGGCAGTCACGCTGTCGCCGAACATCGATCCGCTTACGATGATCCGTTCGCCGAATGGCAGTCGTATTCATCAGGAATAGAACGAATAAGTCATAATACAGCGGGTCCGTTGCAACTTCCCTCCGGCCGACGGAGTTGACGCCGGCGGACGAGCGCGCGCGCCGCTCCCGCGCCGAGGACGGCCGATTACGGCGATCATTAATAACCGGCGATGCGGCGCCGCGCGCTTCGCCGCCACAAATCAGCCTAATGAGCCGATGCCATGAAAGCCTTTTAATTTCCCATCGGGCGCGGCCACCGCCGACACCGTGGCCGTTAAAGACGCGCGCGGCCCGCGGCGGCGGCGCTCCCGGCGCGACACCCTCCCGCTTATCGAACGCTATTAATTACATGCCGATATGCCCCGGACGAGTTTTAATCCGACCGCTTCATCCGCGGCCCCGGCGGGAGCGCCGTATCGAGAGTGCAGTGGAGGCGATAGCGCGCGCGGCGGACCTCCGCGCCCGCCGCGCGCGCGCCGACCGGTCGCGTTCGCACATGTCATTTTTCCGATGCCTCGTCTCGATCGATATTCGAGAAAACAATCTACACATTTTAAAAACAACCGTTTTTGCTGCACAAACATTCAATTAAATGTAGGAAAATATGAAAGGAAAATTTTATAAAACTAAATTAAACATATTGAAAATCCCTGACCCAAACAATACTTCTAAAAAGAAAAAATTAAACATAATGACCCGTTAAGTTCAGTATAAATAGTAAGTAATATTTTGAACCAAGGGTCATCGTATTAAAAGACAGCTAAGTTTTAATAATGATTTTGGCTCAACAATCAGATACTGATGTATCAATATTTACTTACTATGTCTAAATAGTTTACTTGTACTATTTAAAATTCATACTTTATATTTTTTAATTCTATACCGTTGTTATATTAATCAAGTTATCAAATAACAGTCTTACGAAATAGCTATCATTCATTATTTTAATTTGCACCTCCCAAGTTCGTAATCCGTCTTCTGTACTGTACTCCGTGCCTAAATAAATGCTAAAATATTGAAAGACCGGAATCGAAATCTATTTAAATCAAGACTGGATCGGAATCAAGAGCGAGACCACGATCGAAATCGGGAGTGAAACAAAGTGGCATCGCGAGCAGGATCGGGATCAGACTCGATAACGGAATAGCAATTGGCATCATGATTGAGAGCGAAATCGGGCGATACAGAAGATGAGGGAGTTGGATCTACGTCCAAGGGGGCGGAACCGTGGGCGGGAACTGATCCATCTATTATTTATTCATCGAGTCCACTCCATTGAGTCCAAACGCAATACCTCTGCTGTAAGTTAGTGGGGAAGCTGGATATCCTGCAAACTCCAGTTGATGCTGCAGTTGCAGTTCAAACAAAACTACTATGTTCCAATGTCATCGAAGTAACAGAATACCGTATTTCGACTCGATCAGACCTGTGACAGATACTTACGTCTATTCAAGAAGAAAAGGGCTGATAATCTTCAAATGGCTCAACAGATTTTCTTTAATCGTAGCTAAAAACACGCTCGATGAAATCGTCTTTAAAACAGAAAACACTAAATCGAAATCAGTTGAACCGTTTAGGAACTACGATGCTACAGACGAACACACAGATACACATGCCTAACTTATAACACCCTTCTGTTTGCGTCGGGGATTAAGAATAACAGCACAGCGCCGTGGCTCTCGGCGACATCTGAACATTACGGTTGCACTGCCCGTTCGACATTAGATCGATGATTGTCGGACTAAAAATCAATGTAGTGTCGCCCGGCGGTGCAATTATCGACGGTGACGATAAAGGAAAACGGACCGAGCGATAGACGCCGCCGCCGAAGGCGCTGCAGCGCGCTAATAACACCCCGCGAGCTCGCAGCACCGGCGAATGGAGCGGAACTGGTGCGGGGCTCTATTTAAACCGCTATTTATTTCAATCGCGCCGCGCATCGAACAGGTATCGGGTGAAATCTCGTTTGTCGTCGCCCGCTGGGCTATACCTAAAATAAAACGGCAGCCCTCGACGATATAGACAGCTTGCTTTATACCGGTAGAGGTCTTGCTTCGTGTAAGATCCAAGTCTGTGATAAAATTGATACTTAAAGGGTTAGGATATGGTTCTTATTATTCATGGGAAATACAGTATGAGCCATTTCTACTTACTGCTAAAAGTGTTTTGTATAAAATTCTAAACTAACTTAATAGTAAAAAAACTGGCCAAGAGTATGTCGGACCATGCTCATTATAGGGTTCGGTAGTGTTAACTACTAAAAAATGCACTATAGATGAAAAAAGTAGGTTGTTACACTTTTTCCATATTTTCAGCACAGAATTATTATAAACACTTTAGTCCCCTATTACTAGAAAAACAAATAGGTATATCAACTATTACTATTAAACTAGTGTAAACTAAAGTGCATCAACAAAATACCGTATCTTCATGGCACTTAGTTCCTTTTGTTGAGAAGTACAGTTTTACGGCAATAACTCAAAAAACAGGATATCCGACCATGCTCAAAATAATTTTCGTTGAATGTATTTATTAAGTGTTACCTTCGTTATTTTTTCATATTTTAGTATACGGTTTAGAAAATAGATGGGAGACACCACTTCTGCAATTTTCGGAACGATTATTTCCGAAATTATTCACGTAATCAGAAAAACTACTTAAAAACCTTAAAGAGTTTTTAAAAGAATCGACATATGTGCCAATCGTTGATGTTTGCTGCAAAAAAAAATTCAGCTTCTGTAACGTGTATGGAGTGCCCCTCTAGAAATATTTATTTTTTGTTATGGAACCACCAAACTAAGTTGTGGCTTATACAATATATCTACACTATAAATTTAAACAATATACGTCCTGTAGTTTTTGAATAAAATGGCTATGACATACGGACGGACGGTCGGACGGACATGACGAAACTATAATATAAGGGTTCTGTTTTTGTCATTTTGGCTCGGAACCCTAAAAACGATCTACTCTTTTGATAGTCTGTGAATGATTTTTTATAAATTGCTCCGTAATTATCTTTACGAATTTAAATTATTTTATATAAGCGATTTAAGTTAAAATATTAAAAAGAAAACATGTATATAATATTTGAAAATAGTCAACACTAACTGCAATTCTTGTAACATTGTAACATTTTGTAATATTGTCATTTAACATATAAAAGAGAAATTCAAAACAAGTTCATACGAATTACATTAAGTAATTTAGTTATAATATTTAAAATTTCAGTAAGGTATTTGTAATATTAAAGAATATTTATTATTATTTCTATAAACATGATTGATATTTAAAAAAAAAAATTTGGTTGCCTGTAAAGTCGGTATACGGGCGAAAGTTTTACGTGACAACGACTTTGAATGGTAAAATCATTTTAATGTGAATATTCATTCGTATAGTAGGAAGAAGGATGAAATAATAGTAACAATTTAAAACATTTATTTATACAAAGAATTATATTTAAAACATTAATTTATACAAAGAATCTCGCACTGAATTTCATATTAACAAAATTTTATTTTTACCTTTACACATACATACGTATTTATATACAAATATACATACAATAACTTGCAATACATTTGCAAAGCTATGCACTAATTCTCTAGTGCTGCGCGCGGCAGACCGATCATAGTTGAGTGGGAGAGAGACGCAAGGCATTCGGCGGGCCTCTCTCGTTCGGTGACTCATCGTTACGTTACCGAGCGTTACACTTTTTCATAAGTGACTCCCAGCCGCAACCTAATTTAAGACGTTGTCACGTCAAAAACAATAATTAATAATCTTTTATTGGTTCTATTTCTAAAATAGCAAAAAACATTTTTAAATAGAATAAATATTATTAAATTATTAAAAAAAATATTTAAAAAAACTAATGCCATTATAAACTAAAATTATTTAAATACTTCCAAAATAATTTGACGGTTCCACACCAAAACCTAATAAAAATTATGGTACAAAACTGCGCCTAATATCGTACGCCCCATCCAAATTGCCCGATTCTATTAAAAGATATTGTTGCCAAAAGAAATCAATAAACTGTTTCTTTTCTCTATGCAGAATTTCCAAAACCGAACAAAAATAAGTTTGAACTCGAAGAGAGCTTATGAAACTTGAAAATATTGGTAAGTTTTGTAGCCGGCCTGCAGGTTCAACCGCTTAGCGATTGTTCTGCACAATCAATAATTTTCCTTTAGAAAGAAGTAGAACTCAACAAAGCTCAACGACAGAATAATGTTTTAATTAACTATCCTATTCATGCTTAAATTCCTCGGATCACAGAATGGTTTGTGGCTTGAAATAAGACAAGTATTTTCCAGAAAAAAACATTTAACGAGCTTCTAAAGTAGTTTCTAATGAGCTGTAATATCACCCTCGATAACTTATAACTGATATTTATGGCGACCCCAATACGGGCGACCTATATGATTTTAAAGGAGAACGAGCCAATAAAATAAACTCTTTAAACTGGGTAACTTTAAGCGATTAACAACATCAGGCAAGGGCCACATGTCGTGACCTCACAACTTAATATCAATTTATTTAAGGCTCCTACCGCTATTCTTTTGAATTTCTGCTGTTTGAAATAATTGCAGTTATATTGTACTTAAAGATTATTTTAATAAGTATTTTAAAAAATAAGACACTGTCTGTGTGAGAAAATAACATGTTGGTCAATAACGATAAATATTACAATATTTTTTATTAATTTTACTAAATCTAATAAACCTAGAAACACGAAAATTTGAACAATTATAACGTAGGTCAGCAATAAAAAAGACATAAAAATTAAACCCCAAGGACATAAAGTACAGGAATAAAAATTTTTGAAACAGAGGATTAACATTAATATCAGTATTATCCATTTCTAATGAAGAATGTGTGTTTCTATGTGTGTTGAATGTGTGTTTTCATTATTCAAGCTCTAACAGTGTAAAACAGGGGATGAAAGTTTGTGTGAGGCTCCCGATTTTTGGAGTTAAAAATGTGAAAATTAGTATTGAAGGTTTTAGCATTGCCGCTCGAGAATTTCTGGCTTATCTCAACAAAACAATGTGCAACACCATACCTGCAAGATGGTGCTGCACACTACCGAGATACGCCGGCTGGCATATGCAGGAATATAAACATAGTCCTTTTTGATTGATTAATTAATCAACTTTTCTATATGTCCACTTTTTCATTAACTTGGCTCTTGAAAAACCTCTCAACCGAATTACAGATTACGTAAATTTGTAAAACTCGATTTTTATTGTATACCTCCCTAAATGGTCCGTCATTCCACGTGATTAATTACAAAATGGAAAGGTGCAGGAATGTGATTGTTTTTCTACGTAATTGTATAAACATAATTTATATTTGACGAAATCATCTGTCATTGAAAGACAATTTTGAAAACGCTTGAAATTTAGAACATTTCGCGTATAAATGGGCGATAAAATTTTGAGATGTAGACCGCGACGTGGAAACATATAATAAATAAAGAGACATCATTATGTAAATAGGTTTAGTATAATAATTCTACACAATCAACCCCGGCTATTTTAATAACCGTGAGCTCACCTCTAAGCTCGAATAAAGGTTAAATTTTGTGAAGGCGCCGTGTATTGTTCGTTATTTCGCAAATACCAGAATCGTCGCGTGTGGGAGCGGCCGTTCTTTGAATGAGTAATGTCAAGAGAAGTTTAATAAAGCATGCGTGTCGATATCGTGCATCAGAGTTATGTTCATGTGAATTCACACACGTTTTATTCGCAATAATCTTTTCAAAGTAGCTCCCAACGAAGATTTCAAAGAATATTTGACTGAAGGCTGAACGAGCAAATGAAACGATGCGCTAAGAAAGGCCGCATTAAATTTGTATGTTACAGGTCCGATAAATCATTTTCTGACGACAACAGTGACTGGGGCCCGTGTAGTTGATAAATTGATAATACAATCGTGGGTTGATTCCCAACTGATATACTCGGGCAGTTTTCTACCCCGCTGCATGCAATCTTGAATTACATTTTCTTAGTCTGAGCAAATATTCGCCCACGCCTATTTGACTTCTCTATTCGGTACACATAGAGCATGTGTACCGAATAGTCTGGATGGACATTCAACGCTGAATAATTAACTCAATTCAACTCAATATGTGCCAGATAATTTTAGCTACACAAGCGTTCGCTTATGGGATGACTATTTACCCCAACGGCTTATTAGCGTATTTTATTTTATGTCGAAGAAAACTTCCAAGCTCTTGCTGGAATCGGTGAGAATTTCAATGGACGAAACCATTTAATCAGTCTTAGTTGAATTAAATATTGAAGACAGCTTAATTACTATCCATTTAATTCTGAAACAAACATAAGTATTCTGAGACTGAATGCTGTGAACACGAACTAAACGCGAAACGGAAACAGCAATGGCGATGATGGTGATGATTGTTACGAGGAAGATAACATTATTTTTTCGCAGTTAGGGTTTTAAAAAGGAAAAAATTATTTACTGGTCCTGAACATCATGTTTCACGTTTAAAACTTGAGCTCATAATCGGATCAGCCATTCGGCGAAACTGAAAGGACGGTGTGAATTTTCTAGAACACAAATCTGTGAAATATTAAGTAATAAAGCGGACAACGCTGGATGACGGTTATTTCTGGAAAAATACATAATAATGGTAAATAGCTACATAATACTTAAAGTATCAAACCTAAACCACAAAATATATGCAAATTATTTTTTCAAATAATTGGGACTTACCAACCCATCACACTGAAAAAGAAAAACTTGACTCGTTAAGATATTCTGGAGAGCTTAAAGAGGAATCGATTTTCAAATTTCGTACATACTCTGAACAAGTTACTATGAAATCTGAACGGTCGGTAGCAAGAAAAGCCAATTTTCGTTAATATTAAGTGTACAAAATTTTGCTTTAAATGCAATAAATTCATATTTGAAATGTATTGGATAAATAAAATTTATTATTTGCGACCATTTCAAATTATTTTTTTATATATATATATATATGTGAAGATTCATAAAAGGCAAACTAGCGTGCGAGCCAATAGAAAGTAAATGATCACCGCCGCCCATGAATAACTGCAACTCCACGAGAGTCACTAGTGCGTTGCCAACTTTTTAAGAAACAATGAGCCCTTTTCTTGAAGTCTCTTGTCAGAGTTCATAGAGAATGGCGTTGATGGTAAATCGTTCCAAAGCCGCACAGTACGGGCAGAAAATTATGCTCATGAATCGGCGTATGAGGTTGAATAGCCTGTCAGAGCCCGTAGTATATACGATATAAAACATGAATAAAGGTACTACATCTCTAAGCAAAGCCGGTCAGTGGATTGAATACTATAGAGCCACTGACGATTCGAGGCTTCTACATTGGATGGTGGTGCGGTTGGCGAGGTGACCAAATGGGGTCAATCGATGTGGCTGGCGACCCCATGGAATTTTATTGGTTTGCTGCTCTGGGCGACCACGAAGCTGAACGCTGCTCGATTGGTCGACAGCAAGGATCCCGGTACTCGATGTGGCACTAAGAGGATTGCTTCCGAATAAAAGGTAAGAGACGAAGGGAGATTTGGCAGTAAACACGCAGAGATATTATTTAAACAAAAAACAACTTTGTCTACATAAAAAAAAAGAAATTTTGTTTTTGATTTGACTTTATTTTTTAATTATGCAATATTTATATCCACTCCCTCATGTAAATTTTTTATACAAAATTGTTTTGATGTTTCACTTCTGAACGGCGTCCTGCCACGTTTTAATTTTTTTTATTTGTACTTGGAACAGAGAGCCGAAATAAATTAACTAGTGGAGAGAAGTGAGCCACCGGAATTCTCACTCATTAAACGAAATGCAACAGCCAAAAACTGTTACAACGGAAACAAAGCAAAACAACAGCCAAAAACTGTGAGTTTGGTATCTCATCGATCGAGCAGACCCATTTTTCTGCTGCAGCCAAATTGACCACAGCATGGCAGCTAGTGCAGCATAACTCCACCACATAAATTAATGATTTCAAATGTAACGATACTCCCATACAAACTTTTACCCCTCTTTAGGAATGAGATATCAAAAAAGCTTTTTTAATATTCATTTATGGCATTATAAAATTACGCTGTCAAGTTTTTAGCTTTACGTTTAAAGGTTTGGTTAGGGCGTTGATTTATGAATAAATCAAGATATATAATTTTCAATTTAAATTGATTTACAAGTACTTAGTTTTTTTTTATTACAATAAACATTCAAACCGTTATTGATTTGCGCCGTTCCACCTATAATGTTTTCGTTATTTCGCAAATGAATAATGATTTAACTTTTTATTGGCCAAAAAATAAAATTTCAGTACGTCCAAATAAACTCAATTTGTTGTGAGTTATCTCGATGCGAATATTTATAATTTTATTTTGATAGATTATTATCTGCTACAAATGCACAGAGCAGTCTCTAAGAAATATGATAACTTCGAGATATCAGTAGCTGAACCTAAAATTCCATCCAAATTAAGTTTATTAAGCGTCCAAGAAGTAGCTGATAACTGACAACTCGAATGTAACCGGAGCCCATCTTGAGAAAAATCTCTAAAGCGACGCGCAGCCAGCGGCGGCTCCGCCGTTGCTATAATTCAAGGCGATAACGCGGCCGCGCCCGCCGATACCTCGACGGGCCCCTAAACGCTATCTATCTCTCATTAGATAATTTTTAATAATTATTTACATCTATTTATCTGATGACAGTGGCGCGCGCTCCGCCGCCATCTTCCGTCCATAAACATCAAACCTCGAACCGTTTACAAGAATTTATTTTGGCGCGCGGTCCGACCCGAATAAAAAAAAAATGTAACGTAATACGTATACGAGACTCCGCGTTTGATGATGTTTCGGAACGCGACACCGGCTTTAATGGACGTCGTATGAAATAGGATTCATATTTTCGATAATGGCTATGAACATCACGCGCTGTGGTGACAACGTCTATTCCGTTTGACCATATAATTTTCTTTTCAACATAACAGCGATCGGCATTAATATCGTCAATTTTAAATATTGTAAATATTTCTAGAGAGAGAATTATTCGTTAGCAGTTTGAATGGAAATCGTCGTGTTTAGTGCCATTAACTAAAAAGTAACTATATGAAGCGAGATAATGGGTCGGTTTCGGGCGACGGGCGGCGCCGTGGACGCGGGCTCATTACGCAAGCGATACGCTAAACGCGGCGACGGGCGACGGGCGGCGGGCGGCGGGCGGCGGGCGCGCCCTACAAAGTGGGAGCTGGCGGCGGGCTCGTCCGAGGTGTAAAATAAAACACTCGCCGTGTCGCATAAACACCATCGCGTTAACTGACATAAATTAGGCGATATGAAACCGAACACCCGAGTTTATGAGGCGGCACTGTCGCGGCGACTTCACCTTTTCTTTCGGAAATTGATAAAGATTTCTCGGAAACGCTTTCTGGCTCTATTTTATATTTACGTGTTAACAAGCAGCCTTTCTTACCCGGCCCGGTTCTAATTGGGAGATATACAAATCATTTCGAGCTTCTAAATAAGACCTAAATTCAAGGCTTCTCGTATGTTATTGCCTTCTAATGCCATCCACTCCGTTTCGATGTCACTGTCTAGTGTCATTAGACGTCCATACAACAATTCTCAGGCCTCGGTTCGACGTGGAATATAAATATTTTATTTGGATAAAGTTAGTGCTTACCTACACCACATAATAAATAACATATTAATATTTTTCTTTACTTAATAATACTAACTTTATTAAGTCTTCATCATTTTCCCTAAGAGATATTCACATCATAATCCTACAAGCGAGTAAACCTTTTAATTGGTTTCTCTGAAATAGCTCTAAAAGCTTTCGATGAGATATTAGGTTTATATTAATGCTTCTTACTTTCTTTATTTATCTTAATTACGCATCCAAATATTTTCTGTGGAACGAAATACTTTTCGTGCTGTAAATTACTAAATTACTTATCACGGCATATTCTTAAGACATAGAGCAAAGCTCTGTCTGGGCGATCGAGTTTAATATGTAACGAAATTATAAGAAAAAATGTCACATCCAATTAGATTGTAAAATTAACGACAATCGACTGAGTTGTCTCTGCAGTTCGAAACACAAAATGACATAATTATTAAATAGATATAAAAATTAAAAAGAAAAACTAACGCTCGTGATACTTTTTCTGCCATCACGAAGTGGGTTATGGTTTAGACTTAGACAAATTTTAAATAAATGTAAGAACTAAATCAAAAGCACCATTTTTAGTAAAGATATCGTAATTTTAACATTATTATCATATCAGAAAAATCATCATTCAATGTGACTAAAACGAATTGACTTTAAATAAACCAATGAAACGAAGCTGTATGCGACTAAGAAGCGACACCATTAAGTCAGCCCTCTAAAAGATGTCACCTGAGAGTACGGATGAGGCGACTTAGGAAGAACCAAATAACCTTTTAGCTGTTGCGTTAATCAAAAAGATTATACAACATTTACGTTATAAAAAGAGTCACAAAATTATTAGGTCACAAATTTATAATCTATGACCTAATCATAGATCAATAATGTACTAGTAAGAGGAAATTGTTTTGATTTATTT